>OVBX01002237.1:0-21150 GCA_900406325.1 Erucastrum elatum | reverse complement strand
ATTAATTTCTTCATTTAATTAATTAATTCAATTAATAATTTTTAATTATTTTATTTTTAGCTGTAGCATTTTATCTTTGTTATAATAAATTATTTTATAGTACTAAAAAAAGCTATAAAAAGGTATATAATAGCAAAAATGAGATGCTACAAAAATGTATTGATATAGCAAAAGTTAAACGCTATAATATCTTTATTTATTATAGCACACGGAAAACGCTACAATATAGGGGGGGTCTACCATGACTGCGGCTGTCATAGCGTAAGTGTTTTCGCTACGAAAGCGATATGATAGCGTTTTTACGGTGCTACTAATACTCATATTTCTTGTAGTGCTACTTTTACCCTGTGATGAATTTGTGATCGAATGGTTAGTCTTAATTTGTCTGGACCTATCACAAAGAAACTGTTGTAGTTTAGCAATGCATGATAGATGTACCAAAATTCGTGAAACTAATAGCAGCTCCAACGGTGGAGATAAGCATGGGCATAAAATTTGGAATCCAAATCCGAATCAACCCCGGATCGAAAAATTTGATCCATTATCCAATCCAAAATATAAAAATACTCAACAGATTTTGTAGGATGGTATAATTTAGGTAGTATGACATATAAAAATAAACATTATAATTTAAATAAATACTTATAGTTATATATAAGTATTTTATAATTTTCTTACTGAAATTACAAGTCTAGTTTTTCTATAAGATATATAATGCATATTATTTAAAAATGATGTTTGTTTCCATGTTTGATTTAACATTTTATTGCAAATTTTGTTTTCAGTTTTCTGTATGTTGTATCAATTTTTATTCAGCTTAGGTGTTTTTATTTAGTTTCTGTTTTATTTTTTTTTATTTCAGATATATCCAAACCGAACTGATATAACCTGAATTCTAACGATATGTGATTAATTTATAGGTTTTAGAATGCAATATACTTTTGAACTGAACCGAAGTGCTATTATCCAAACTTGACTTATACTAATAAAATATTATAATAGGACCTAGGAATGTAAACCCAAAAACCCGAAAATCCAAAATTGCCGAACCCAATCCAAACGTCCATGGCTAGGTAGAGAGCTCTATTTGAGTTTTTAGTGATAAAAAGTACTTCATCTGTCCCAATATAAGTGGAGTTTTAGGTTTTTGCACATAGATTAAGAAAACACACATTTTTATGTAATTTATTTTGGTAACATAAAAATTTCATTAAATGAAACTAGTTTAACCAATAGAAAAAATATACAACATTTTATAATTGGTCACAAAAATCAAATGATATTTAATTTATCTAGATTAGTGAGAAAACCAATTATTTTGGGACAGAAAAAAATTCTTTAAACTCCACTTAAAATGAGACGGAGGGAGTAATATTTTAATAGCAATTTAGTTTTGAATTTAATTTCTTTTATTTATTTTTCTATGTTGATCAATTAGAAAAGCCAGTTGTGCATTCTGTGTTTTGAAAGTATCTTACCAGCTGTGTTTTCAGAAACTCTTACGTTTCTATTTTCTATTTTCACTTTATTTTCTTAAAAAATCAGATACTCATGAAGACTCCACCGTTAAAGCTGCTATAAGCGGGTGCTTGGTTGAATTTTATCTCGTTTTTAGTTTTATTATTTTTTAACTCAACATATTTTATCAATCATAATATAGCTTTATTTTTAAAATTTAAAGTTTACGGAAGTTGTTTTATTATTTTTATAAATCATGGTTTAGCTTTATTTTTATAGGTACACCTTAACAAATTTTTTTATTTATGTTAAGTAAAAAACATATATCTTTATTATTTATTGTGTGGAATCTATAAAATGGAAAAAAAGTCATACATAATTTTAAATAAGTTAGATAATCATTGATAAAATTTATTCTCTTTATGTATTATTTTTTTCTGCAATTATGATGTTTTCATTTAATTTTAAATACTTTTGAAAATTTTAAATTATATAAATTTTATTTATTTATTACATTAAGTAATAGTATAACAATGTATGATTTATTTATTAATATAACTTATTTTACCTGAAAAGTAATTATATTATATTTATCACATATTTCATATATTTTATTTTAAAATGCATACCGTTAAAAGCACCAAAGTTGGATTGTTTCCAAATAACCCCTAGACATCATTCCTAGGATGTCACCTAATACTTATCCGATAACTTAATTGATTTTTTTTGATAAAGTGTCGTATATATAATTGGTGATAATTTTAATGTTTAATAAGAATGTTTAAAAGCGAAAAGTAATAGTAAAACTAAATAAAATGAATTTATAAACAACCAAAACAATATATCCTAAAATCGATAATTCTAGAATAAGCTAAACTAAGATATCAACCTGCTTGTTTTAGACATAAATCCACTAATTCTTCCCAACAGGGCATTTACAAACAAAATTACAACTTAAGTTTTGTAATCGGTACAATCCAACCTATAAAATAATAATCCGAAAATGATATAGTCAGGTTGTGGCCAGCAACCCTAGATCAGTCATCATCCTTGCCACTCGACTAGATTGAATCGAACACTCTAGTTTATTTTTTTGTTTCATTCTCAAAACAATATATATTTTGTTGTAAATAATCTTACTAAAATATAATATAGTTACATATTTGAGATTGCAATCAATATAAATGCAAAAAAAATTGGTAATTAAAAATTAATATATTTAAAACAAAAAAACATTATGCATAAATTCAGAGAAGTAAACGAAATCCAATACACTTAGATGATAACCATACCAACTAGATATTACATATCCAAAATCACCTGTCGGATAAAAAATGATACAAGTAATATATATATTGTAAAATAATTTTAAACCAAAAATAAAAATATCAATCAATTATTATAATTTATTTACTTTATAAATGTTTATATCCATGTATGAGCACAAGATAATTACTTAGTTAATATAGTTTGCTGATGATTAACTTTATGTATGTGTGTGACATTTGAAAACATATAAATTATTTTTCATGATTTTTTATTTTGAAAACAAATATTGGCTGAATATATTGCACTGTTATATATCTAATGTTTTAATTTAGAGCATGATCTTCCAAACAATCATTCTAAAAAAGATTGTTTCCTTTTCAAAATAACTTTACTCACGAACTTTACATTTTCTCACTACATCCTAAAAGTGGACTGTGAGGAATAGATGAAGGTAACAAATTATACTATTCATCACAGGTGATTAGGATTTAGTTAAGAATGATGTATATTGATTTTTAGGAAAACATATATTTCTTGAGGGAAATTAAATTGTATAACCTTCAAACAAATAGTGCCCTACTTCACCTATACACCATGTCACTTTTATATAATACTTCATTACTCTTATTGTCCTCAGCAACAACCGGGAAAACCTGTAAAAAACAGTAATTATAATTACATCCTTTAGTCTTAAAAAGATATTTTTCTCATTGTTTATTCATTCATTACTCTCAGAAAATTTTTAATGGCTTATTTTGAGAAAGTTGATTTGTTTATTTTTTAGATCTACGCAACTCTCGCCGGCAACATATGTGTTCACGTCAAAAGCTTTTTGTGAAGAAGAGAACTTAAGAGGCTCAAGCGGGGAGGAAGGTGCAAGGATTCTGGGCTTGCGGAATTGAGTTGGAGGAGAAGATGACACTATAGAAAACGACTAGGTGACATCGCAATTTCTGATTTGATTTCCCTTAATATCGTCGATCTTGAGTTTTTTTCGTTGTTATTTATCTTAAATTGTTATGATATGCCGCATGGCTATAATCTGGTTAATAATAATTATTGTGGGCCAATGAATGCATGTATCGCCATGTCGGAACAAAGAGGAGAATGTGCGGAAGATGAACTCTCCATCTATACTATATGCGGTGAAAAAAGTTATAGTAGTATGTGTTCTTTAGTGCTACTATTTATGTAAGGTTACTATGCTATTTCGTATATAGTCTTCTCTCATTTTTTGTATTTCTATACTATTTCTCTGGAAATTAAAACAATTCATTGTGATCTTCAATTTCGACACTTTTCTATCTCATCGTGTTCACTAATAAATGATAAACTATATTTTCGTGATCTATTCTATTTACTGGTTGTAAATTAGTACTGTTTTATTTATCAGAGGCAAAACGAGTCAAATTACCAAGCTAAATAGTATGGAACAGTTCTTATATTTTTATACCATTCGCAAGAAATGGAGTAACAGTTACTCTACTTTTCATTGATATTGACAAACATGTACTTCTTGTTACTCTGACTCAATCACCTACACATGTACGATTGATACTATTATCACCATCGATTGTTTGGCCAATTCATTATTTACCTATTTCTAGTTTACAAATCTGAATCTATTCTATAATTCATCTTTATATAATTTATTTTAATATTATATAATTATGTGCAGTTTTTCAGATTTTAATAATTGGGTTTAGGGTTCATATTTAGGTTTAATGCTCAGTAACTAGGATTTATGGTTTAATATTTAGGGTTTGTTTGGAGTAAAGCTTAATATTTAGGAATTATGAGTGGATTTGAAGTCCTATGCTATTTTGGCGATATGGTACAGAAAAATTGGATTCATGTTGATGTTGTAAACAAGTGTGTGGTGTGGGTAGTGTGTTAATTAATAGTGAAGTTTTACAACCGGCCATGGTTTATCTTTTTAACTAGCTACTTGCAAAAGATGAACGTATAACTGACTGAAAGAGAGGTCAAATGTTAGTTAGTTAATATGTCAAAATCAATATCATATATTTAATTTTTATTCTCATTTTGGTTATTCAGCAAATTAACTCATTTCTTAAAGTTTTCTAGATTATCCATAAAGTGGTAACTAAATAAAATCCTTAAAAATAATTTGCATGATATACACTAGTTAAATTTAATTTCATTAGGTTTTTTTTCTTCTAACATTTGATTCATTTAAAGATGTCCTATTATAAAATGGATAAGAATATTAGATACAAATCTTAAAAGCATATAAAATCTTGTTAAAAACCATATATAAAAGCATATTGTATTGATGATATTAGAGTATACTTAAGGATTTATATTGTAAATAACAAACCCTAGTATTCTCCTCGTATACCTGTATAAATACCTTGTACAAACTCTAATAATATATATATATATCACTTTCTATCTCTTATATGGTATCAGAGCAACGCTCCTAAAAACCTAAAAAAAAAAAAATTCTTTCACGCCTCCTATCACCATGAGTTCTTCATCCAACACCAGCGAAGTTATCTCGCTCAACAACACCAACACCAACACACTGCTAAACATCAACATGTCCAATGTTGCCAAGCTCACAAGCACGAACTATTTGATGGGGAGCTTGCAGGTTCAGGCCTTACTTGATGGGTATGCTCTTGCAAGTCACCTTGACTCCGAGACTGCAATCCCACCAGCTACACTCACCACCGCTGATGTTGAAGCTCCTAACCCTGAGTTTGTTCGCTGGAACAGACAAGACAGGTTGATCTATAGTGCCTTATTAGGTGCTATCTCACCCTCCATCCAACCAACAATGTCCATAACCACCAAGGCGTCTCAGATCTGGGAGAAGTTGGCTGCAACATATGCAAAGCCCAGCCGAAGCCATATTAAGCAGCTTTGTGATCAACTAAAGAACTACACCAAGGACGACAAGACAATTGATGATTACTTACAAGGGGTGATGTCCAAACTTGATCAACTTGATATCCTCGGGAACCCATATGATCACGAAGATCAAGTGGATGTCATTCTCGACGGACTCCCAGATGATTACAAAACTGTGGTGGATCAAATCGAAGGCAAAGATACGCCTCCAAGCATCACTGAGGTCCATGAACGTCTACTGAATCATGAAGCTAAACTCCTCGCAAATAGCTCTTCCACACAGACTGTTATTCCAGCCACGGCCAATGCAGTTCAACATCGCCCACAAAACTCCTACAATTGCAAAAACTACAACAACAACAACAACAGGAAGCCATTCAACAACTCGAGCAACAATGATAACTCCCAGCAGCCTGCAAACCGTATGGATCAACGTCAGTTCAAACCGTACTTAGGCAAGTGTCAATTGTGTTACACACAAGGTCACAACGCTCGCCGATGCCCGCAGTTCCAGACTCCGCAACAACAACTTGGTCCACAGAACCCGAGTCCCTTCAGGCCATGGCAACCTATGGCTAACCTTGCAGTGAACGCGCCATACACAGCCACAAACTGGCTTCTTAAATCCAGCGCAACACACCACCTTACCTCTGATCTCAACAATCTCTCGCTAAACACACCGTACCAAGGAGGTGATGATGTGCTTATAGCAGATGGTTCGTCTTTACAGATTACACATACGGGTTCCTCTAAACTTCCCACTGCTACTCGTGATCTAACTTTAAATAAAATCTTGTGTGTTCCTGATGTTGCTAAGAATCTCATATCAGTATATCGACTGTGCAATACTAATGGAGTTTCGGTTGAATTCTCTCCTGCTTCTTTTCAGGTGAAGGAACTCAGCACGGGGGTCCCGTTACTCCAAGGCAAGACTAGGAATGAAATGTATGAGTGGCCGGTTTCACCTGTTCAAGCAACGGCTTTGGTCACATCATCAAACCCCAAAACCTCTCTTTTCTCGTGGCATTCTCGGCTCGGCCACCCTTCTTTTTCTATTTTAAACGCTATTGTTTCCCGCTTTTCTTTACCTACTTGTTCTGAAACTCCAAATCATTTATCTTGTTCTGAATGTTTAATTAATAAGAGCCACAAATTACCCTTTACAAACTCTACAATCACCTCACAAAAACCCCTTGAATACATCTTAAGCGACTTGTGGTCTTCACCAATAACCTCCATTGATAACTTTCGATACTATGTTGTTTTCATTGATCATTACTCCAGATATACATGGCTGTATCCTCTCAAAAAGAAGTCACAAGTCAAAGAGGTATTCATTGCCTACAAAAGTGATATGATCATGGACCAGCTCGTTGATAAAGATGGAGAGATCAAGCTAGCTGATGGAGATGTAGAGCCTAATGATGATCCAGCCAAAGAAGATGATGCCTTAGCCATTCCTGAAGGTCCCAATACGTGTTCAAGAACAAAGAAACTGAATGGAGCCATTGGAGGACTACTTAGATCCGTTTGGAAACAAGAAGAAAGTCTTGGACAAAGTTTGATTCGAATTACCTTGACCACCAATCAAGCTACTTCTACATCAAGCTGAATTGGTACTTAGGCAAAGTACTTGGGTGTGCTCTTTTCCTTGCTCTTGGTTTTGTACCTAGTGGTTTTCCGGAGGAAGGTTTTTAACGAGGCCTCAAGCTGCTTTATCAAATCCCCTAGGTGCTAATCTCGGTCCACGACCAATGATGACCCTACCTTATGTTATATTTTTATTCTAAGTTTTTATTTTATTTTCTACATTAATTAAGAGGAACCTGTTCCTTTTAATTTGAATTGCATGGAGCCTGTTCCAGCCTTTCCTATATATATATATATATATATATATATGTGTGTGTCCACAAACCCTAATAATCAACCAAGTATCTTTTTCTCATAAACCTTTGTGTTTTCTCTCTTGCTTGTCGTGAGTGAGTGGCTGGTGAGTAGTATCCAGTCTGCTAGTGTGTAATATCCAGTATCTAAGGGTTTTAGAAAGGTGTGTCATATCCGATCTAAGCCTAGGAGTATCAAGAAGCCTTTCCACAGCCTCTTGTGTCACCATTCGATCCACAAGCCTTGAGAAACTTGAGTCTTTTGATTCGTTTCTGCAAGGATTATCCCATCTTTCCAGAGCAGCATCCTAGGATCTCTTCAAGTGGTATCAGAGCATCTCTGGAAGGGAAGTGTTCATCTATCTCTTTGATTTTCGTTTGGTCTATTCATTTTATCCTCAGATTAATAGATCTGTGTTTCCGTGGTTCAAATCTGATAAATCTGAGAATTTTTATCATAGATCAGTTGAAGTCTTTTCATATACCCTTTGATTTCGTGTTGATCTGTGTTATTTGTGTTGAAATATGATAAAATAGGCTGTTTGATCTTGTTTCTGGTATTATAATCTTCGGATCCTTGTGGAAGAACTTACAGATCTATAGTGTTGAATTGAATCAAAACTGTTCTGTAAGCCTCGTGGAAAATAAGTTTAAGACGAAGATATGAACCTCGTTTTCAGACAATGGTGGAGAATATATACCTTTGAGAGAATTTATGTCTTCAAATGGAATTGCTCACCTAGCTTCACCTCCTCATACACCTTAGCACAATGGTATCTCTGAGAGAAAGCATCGCCATATTGTAGAGACTGGCCTCACACTACTCTCCACGGCTTCCATTCCAAGGGAATATTGGATATATGCATTCACAGCAGCTGTATACCTCATTAATCGGCTATTGTCACCAACCATTGCTATTGCTATGGAGTCGCCTCATCACAAACTCTTTGGAGTTGCACCGAATTATGAGAAGCTGGGAGTCTTTGGCTGCTTATGCTTTCTCTGGTTATGTCCATACAACACGAACAAGCTTCAGCCTCGATCTACAAGATGTGTCTTCCTTGGATACTCAACGACACAGAGCGCCTACTACTATCTTGATGTCTCTACTGATTGAATTTCACTTCAAGGCATATTCAGTTTGTAGAGACAGAGTTCCCATTCCACTCACTCAACAAAGAAAAACAAAGTCACTCTCAAAACCCCGTACAACCAACCTCATTCATCCATCCACTGACCACAATACCAATTACAGCAACGGAACCCACGGCTGAGGATCTTCACCAAACCCAACCTGCAACGCCACCAGAACCTCATGTATTACCTTCTAACTCTGAAACTACAAACTCTGCTCCTCCCTTTGAGTCCACTGCTCATTCTGAGAATGAGTTACAGCCCATAACTCAGCCTCCCGTGTTGCCTAATGAGTCCACTGCTCAACCACAAAATGATTCGACACCCACGACTCAGACCTTACCCACAAATAACCAACCACCCACCTTGCCTCCACAAGCCAATGAACCACAAATAACATACACTGAACCAATACAAAACATCCACAAAATGCAAACTCGAGCCAAAAATAAAATCTCAAAACCTATCCAAAAACTTACTCTTACTGCTGCAGGAAGAACAAATGAACATTCAGAACCAACGACAATATCTCAAGCAATGAAACAAGAAGAATGGCGGGGAGCGGCTATAGCTGAATTTGATGCTCATATTGTGAATCATACATGGGATCTTGAACCACCAGATGAAGCTCAGGATGTGATTGACTGCCGCTGGCTTTTACAACAAAGTACTTACCAAGTGGCCAGATTGAGCGTCGTAAAGGTCGTCTATGTGCCAAGGGTTACACGCAGCGGCAAGGCATCGACTACTCAGAGACCTTCAGCCCGGTTATCAAGACTACTACTATAAGTATCCTTCACGCGGCCGGACGTCTCTTATGCAGTCACACGCCTATCTCAGTTCATTCACCAACCCACTACTGAACACTGGCAAGCCGCTAAACGTGTCCTCAGATACCTTGCAGGTACTCGTACTCATGGTATATTCATGCGCAAGAACACACCTACATGCGTTCTCGGATGCGGATTGGGCTGGTGATACAGATGATTATATCTCTACAAATGGTTACATCATCTACTTGGGTCATAATCCGATATCATGGTCTTCAAAGAAGCAAAATGGAGTTGCTCGATTTTCAACAGAGGCGGAGTATCGTGCTGTTGCAAATATTGCTTCAGAGGTAACATGGCTATGCTCTTTACTCTCTGAGCTACGGATTGATCTCCACTCTCCACCGGTTATTTATTGTGATAATGTGGGAGCTACATACTTATGCGCGAACCCAGTTTTTCACTCACAAATGAAGCACATAGCTCTTGATTATCACTTCACAAGAAACATGATTCAAGCAGGGAAACTACGGGTGGCACACGTTTCTACACGGGATCAGCTCGCAGACACTCTCACGAAGCCACTGCCGAGAAACCAGTTCCAGATAACATGTTGCAAGATTATAGTGACTACAGCCCCTCCATCTTGAGGGGCGTATTGATGATATTAGAGTATACTTAAGGATTTATATTGTAAATAACAAACCCTAGTATTCTCCTCATATACCTGTATAAATACCTTGTACAAACTCTAATAATATATATCACTTTCTATATCTCTTATATATTGAACCAAAAAATACAGAGAAATTACAATATAATATAACTAGAACACATAAATGGCACAAAACTGAATATAGCAGTGACTAGATGATTAATTATAGTGAACATTTTATTTTTGTTCGACAAACGGGGTTTCTAACTTTGACGGTTTCATCAACAAATTTAACTGGGAGGTTGATTGGTTGGTGTTGTAGCTTTAGTTTTTATGCTTTAGAAAATAGGCTGTGAGTTTTATTGCTTTGGCTTTAATTGTTTTGCTGTAGATTTATTTTCAAAGCACTAAATAAAAGCTGTAGAAAAATTGATTTAGAAAGCTTAAATATTTCTTTTTCTAACTTTTTGGCTGTAGCTTTAATTTTTAGATCTAAAGCTTGACTGCTCTAGAAAAATACTGCAGAAAGAAAAAGTGGCTGTCCAAAGCAACACAGCACTTACCAATCAACCCCTGAATGTAGTACTTCACCTGCTTCATATTAAGTGTCGTTTTATATTTTAAATTTTGATTTATTATAACTGTCATTTTATATTTTTAAGATAAATATTAAACTTTTTTTCAGTTTTTACTCTTACTATTAATTCATTAATTAAAACAAAAAAATCATATATTAAATAAGAGTTAATCATTTTCTTTTTCTTAATACGTATGCAAATTCTTAAACGACACTTGTAATGAAAAGGAGACATTAAATTTATCTTCATCGGGCTAATCACCTTGGATTAGTTTTAAAACGATGTGGGTGGTAATGATTATTATGTTCTTACTTCTTAGTCAAGCAAAGCAAAACCTTAAAAGAGTTGATTGAGGCTTGTATTTTTATACTTTATGCATTAATTTTGATTTCTTTTCTGAAAATATAAACTTCTGTCCTATATTATAATAAAAGAAGACTTAATATTTTTTTGGCAAAAACCAGTTTCACTATCAAATAAAAAGTAGAAAATCAGTTCTATACATGATTAGACACACATTTTAATGTCGGAAGTTATAGTTAGTCAAACAAAATGACAAAGTAGAAGATTGTTTTGCGCACTATTCAATTCATGGACGAGAAATTAGATTTATGTATCCTCATATATACACATACATGACCAATACGAAATGGATAATTAAATCAATTATCATATACAACACATAACAAAAAGTACAACAGGTGCCAAAAAAAAGTACCAACTGTAGTGCAATATTTTATGGTGATTTAAAGAATATAAATTTGTGTGTAGCACCAAATGGCTAAGTATATATATATTATATATGTATAATCTTGTATAATCAAAGGAAGGCCAAAACTGAGAAGAAGTAGAAGAATGAAAGTGTGAGCGAGAGAGAATAATCAGAGGAAGACGACGTGCTTGGTCTTTCAGATGGTATGTTAGTGGCCTCTGGCTCAAACGAAGAAGCTGGGGGTCTAGCCGATGAAGATGAACGGTTCGATGGAAGCGCCCTAGCCGAGGTCTCACCTGTGTAACCTTAGCCATGAAAAAATAAGACAGATTAGGAAGGTAACGAGATAAATAATATGATCTAGTTGATAAAAAAAGAACTCACAATCAGATTCTTTCCAGCCAAGAACCAGTTTCTCACGATCAAAGACTACACGATAGCCAGTCATGAAGTTCTCTGCAAATTTGTAAAGAAACCAATAAATTCAATAAAGATCTTTGCATCGAGTTTAGAAAAAGACAAAAACATGTTTTGAATTGATACTAACGTCCAATGATGCTAATGTCTTCGATCTTCATGACGCCTAAACAGTAGACATCTGTGTCCTGAAAATATCACAAGCACAAAGAAGACAGAGGTTAAGTCTAATGTAAGACAAGGAACAGAGTTGAGCTGTAGTAACAGAAGACCTAACTAACCTTCATGGGGATCACTACTAACGGATGATAAACAGGATATGAGCCGCCGCCTTTCATTGTCAGATTCACAGCTGGATACTGGAAGCTGTCTTTGTTTGGGCTGCAAGTAGATATATATTAGCAACAGCTTAGAGAGAATCAAAAGATGTTGACTTAGAGTAAAGAGGTAACACCTTAAGGCATAACAGTACTCAAAAGGTAACTCGGAGTCAGTCTGATAACGTTTGTCCAGTGCTAGAGAATTAAACTGCAAAATCATATCAGGTTTATTACCCCCATGTACTTACCAAATCAAAGATCATATAAGATGAAGACTTACACTTTCTGTAATAAGGGTGTACGGTTCAGTAGTCAGATAAGTGAAGGAGGTTCCAGAGTCGAAAACAGCATCAAATTCAAGATCACCGGTGTTTCCTCCGACGCTTATTTGAGTGACGGTGATGTTGTAAGTAGGGCTAGTTAACAGCAAAAACAATATGGTAAGCAGAAGTAACATTTAAGAGTTTGGTTAGAGCATTAATGACAGCTTGCTTACTGTGGTTGTCTTATGTTCAATGGTGTTTCTCGTTGGTCAACGCTACCTCTATCCCCAAAACTGATCCTACCAGCTCCTTCGTTTCCAAAACACATTGAGAACGAGTTCGCTGCGATTCCTTCCTTCGCTAATACGCTAGGAACAGATATGTCTTCTAAGCCAAGCCCGAAAAGACCGTTCGGAGCTGCACCATCATGAAACACACCGGTCTGAACTTGTCCACATCTGCTCCAGCACAAACGGTTTAGTAATAATAGATAGTTTGCGAAACACACATATGCAAGCGATAGAAACTACTTACCCCAAGGTAACGCGAGCGGGAATAGCTTTGGAGTTTTTCTCATTGGATACTAAGTGGAGCACATCTTCAACCAATACTCCAGTAGAAGAGGTGCCGTTTGAAAGATACCGTATCTGGTATGGGCAGTTACTATTTGGGGAAGCGCATCGATCCCCTCTTGTACATAAAGAGCTATTACAAGGAACTTTAGCACTTGTTGAAGATGCATTAGGGCTATAAATATTGAGCTCCAAACTCTGTTCAACAGAAAGAAAGAAAACAACTCATTTTAGGAACCCAACAATTTTGCAAATGTTTAAAAAGACAGCACATTAGAAACCACTATTCTTATGAGACTAGTTCATATAGAGCAGTATCAGTATTTGAAGACTTGGTCAACCAAGAGCTGCCTAAGTCAGATTTCTATCCTATAATCAGGACCAGCCCTGAGATTTTTAGGGCTACAGGCGAATTAAGTAAGGATTTCAACTAAAAAATTCCTTTTATAGACTTGGGAATCTATTGCTACGTAATTTTCTTTAAGAAACTTGAAAGCTTGAGGCGAATGTTTCATTTGGCTTTGAGAAGGACCGGCCCTGCCTATCATAGATCTTAATCTCAACAGCAGAAGTAAACTGAAGCCTCATTTTAGAACATAACCCATCAGACTTTTCNAAAAAAAACCAAAAAAAAAAAAAAAAAAAAAAAAAGATAGATAAGCAAAAAAAGGAAACATTACCGAGCCACCAGGTGCTTTGAGTTCACGGACACAATTGGTACAATCACAGGGCAACCAAAACAAGTCACTTCCAGTGTCTAAAGCAACCAGAAACCAATCAGACGGCGTCCCCACCGATACATTCGCGTAATGCAAACTGTTACAAAAACAACAGCAAGTCTCAAAAAACAATCACAGGCAATAGAGTAATCTAAAGCTAAAGGAGGAAACTTTTACAATCCAAGGGCGTCGACACGAACAGTTTCATTGCCGTCGGAGAAACTGACGAGGGACTGATCTTGGGTCGCGAGCCTTCGACCTCTGATCACTCTGTCTCGATGAGCCATCACTCTGTAATACTGAGAGGAGCCTCGACTAGGCAACCCATCTCCGGGCAAAGCCCCAACGACCCGATCCGAGAAACGGTGGTGAAATTCGAACCCGAATTCGCGAAAGGCTTGGACTTTATCCGAAACCCAGCTCGAAATCACAATAATAAACAGACCCAGAAGCATAATTCTACAGCTTGAGTAACAAACCATGGCGGCGGGTTCTTCACGACTCCTCCGCCGAGATCTCGGAAACTTTACTAAAAGAAAAAGTTGGAAACTTTGTAAGAGAAAGGAGAGAGTGATGAGAGTTTAGATACGAAACCGAGAGATTAGGCAAAGGAGGGAAGGATCGTGGAGGAGGAGGAGGAAGCTGGGGAAGCTCCTCTCTTTTGGTATTATGATGAGCTTTCAAGTCAATTTCTTTACCAGATTAAATTCAGTCAATTTTATTTTCCTCGGAAAATAATAAAAATGGTTTTTTTAATTATTTATTGAAGTAGAAAGGTGGCAGGTTACTTTCCTTCTCTACCTCAGAAATGGCAATAGTCAACGTCGAAGTCGTCGATGTGGGGTCTGATGTCATATGTGTGGAATATTCAAACAATGTGTAAACAATATTAATCGGTTGATAACGAATAATTACGGCATTTACGCCATTGAATTGTTGTATATTCTGTCAACACGTCAGTAGATTATTTAAAGCTTGATTTTGGTATACGTCGTTGAACCAACTTTTTGGTCATTTTCATTTTCATTTTCTTCTTGGTGTATCTACCTGCGTTGTGGTGTAAATCCCAGCTCAATATGGCGAGAGCGAAACAGGATAAAGACACCTCGTGGTCTGGTGGTAATGAAACATCGGCTGAGATGTTTCGCCATCACGAGTTCGAACTCCAGCCACTGCGAAATTCATATTCGGACCACAGCGACACAAATTAGTTTTTTGGACCTAAAAAGTTTTTAGAAAAATTGTGTATAATAAAAAAAAAAGATAAGACATGGTCACAGTCCTCTTCCCTTGGTGAATTTGAAGAAGTAAATTGAGAAGAGAGTAAGAAATAAATTGAATATTATGAGAGGGAAATGTGGGAAGGTTTTGGAGGGAATTATTCAATTTTGGTTTAACATTACAATTTGAGTTTTTGGATCTCTGTTCTCTAGTTATTGTAAAAGGACATACCTAATATAAAAAACTGTTTTTGAATAAAAAATTAACATTTATTCAAAAAAAAAAACCTCAGCTCAATAACTCAAATCTAAATTACAAAAAAATAACTTAAGTCCAGTACACCATATTTCAAAAAAAGAAAACAAAGTTGAAGACATCGTAAAAGAAATTGAATGAAAGTCGACTTGTAAATTCGAATTCACACATGCTCTGATAAAAAATAGTTTTTGACAATATCTATAAAGAATATTTTTTTTCAGATGTTCCTTCTCATTTCTTTTAGAACAAAACTATTTTTTATCAAATCCGGCAAAAAACTGTAAGGAATAATTATTCTATTATTTTGTTCTTTTTCATTTTATTCTTTTTTGTTCATATTATTCTGTTGTGATCATCAGTTATGTTGTAAAAGTAGTATCTGTGAAAGAAGATTTCGTGTTATTCATTAATGAACAAGAGGGCTCCTTATATAGAATTACATAGATCACAAATCCTAATGGGCCTAATACATGATGGGCCATAAATAGGCCTAGACTCTAGACTATATTCTAATGGTTTGGGCCTGGTTGCTGGACATCCACAAACATGATATTCATAACACTCCCCATTGGATGCCAAAACCATCTAGAGCTCGTAGTGTGCTTAATGTTGCCTCATTAAAACCTCTCCTGGAAAACCCAAAACCCAATGTGGTAGAAGAGAAACCAAAGACAGGAAAAAAGTACAACACACACTACTCTCCCTGTTCTGGACCTCAGTGTAGGTCTTTGAACCTGCACGTCCCATTCTGGTGCAGAAGCCTCTCGAGGGTCGCGGTCGGTGGTGCCTTGGTGAAGGGATCAGCTGAATTTTTCCTTGAGTGAACTGGTAACTTCTTAGACGTCTGTATGTCTTCTGGAACTTCATTAAGATGTTGTCAGGATGTACATCTTTGCTGCTGATCACTCCATGTCCTGGTAAGATGGACGACACTTGACTGGTACACGGATATGATTGGTAATGGACAGTCTACAAACGAACTCGCGACTTGCCTCATGAAAGACAATGATCTTGGTATGATTGGGTGATGTTGCTGTAATCGTATGCTTCATGAATATCCCGCATTAGCAAAATCAACCAAACTCTTCTTTGTTTGATCAGTATAAATAAACCAAGATCTTTCGTCCATTTCATAAATGTGGTCAGACATGTTCTATGGTACTTGACCAGAACATATGGATTTTCTATACACAGAAGTGTCTCATTTATTTTCATTCATCTTCCTTGGATGGATCTCGACATAAATGCTTTTGTATATCCATGATCCATTCATATCATGCTATCGTCCAATGTGTGTCCATAATCTGTTCATGAATGGCTACCATATCATGGTTTGATGTTTCTCAAAACTAAGCCATTGTAGGTCAATATGCCGTTCATCTAACTTGGACTTTTCAGGTCGGATCAGGACCTAAGGGGATGGATCTGAACGGGCTGGGACAAGGACCAATATGATTAACTTCGAACTAGGTCGGAAATGATCCTAGTTGATATGGATCCTTTTGTAGTGAATCTGATGGAATCATCCTCTTATTCTCTGACCATATCACATTCTATTTTGGTACGTTGGATCATAGATCCCAACACACTTAATCACCCCTTTCTTAAGTATTCATACAATAGAATGATTTTCATACAGACTGATCATGAATGTTCTGATGGAACTCATTCACTAAGTATCACTTAGTCTCATTATATGCATGCAGCTGCCTATTACTTCAGTCCACGAACAGCTCAGGAACTACACTGTTCTACGATATTTTCTTTCTCTGATCTTTCTGGTACCTTTATGTTCTCATCCAGTGATTCATATACTGCTTACTACATCATTATTTCTTTCATACGTGTCCAGACAAAATCAATCTCGATTTTCTGTAGTAACATCCACCACATAGGAGTATATCTCCTTATAAATTGTTACTTAGTCCTTGTGAGTATCCTTGTGTGATCAAGCCATTCCTTTGAATGCTTTTATGTAGGAACATGGACGACCTCTTGTTTGTTCATGTTCTACATCTCACGATATTCTATTTCTCACAAGACTCATTTGTTCACTGGTTAAATGGCGTCTCTCTTATGTATGTAGCCAATACGCCTATCTCATACTTTCTTTTCTTTAACCCCACGTCCCTTTCTTTTCTTTATGAGTACTCTCGCGTGGGTTCGTGATCCTCGCTTATATCTCTTATCCATCGCGTTCTATCGCGTTCCAGACATGTTCTAATCAATTTAGAGATTTCATTATCCAGAACCTTTGTTACCTTGTATCTTGGCGTCCCAAGCTACATGGTTCGGTACCTTAGATGTTCAGCTGGCCAGCCTTGTATCTATGTCTGGTCTGGTTTCCTTAGTGTGACCTCGAATTTATCATTATGAACACCTTTATTTTTCTATCTGAGGTTTCTTATATATGGAACATATTGATCTATCTTGTATAGACTTATAGCACTTGATTATGTCTCTACTAGGACATTTACTTTCGTGGTGCTAAGCTGGTTCGGGTCTAATCTGTCTGGCTATCTTTATAAGATTTTCTTTCTTTATATGGACGTCTAGTATTACATTTTCTGGTCCGAGGATCTTGCCTAGACAAGGATGGTTAATACCAATCCATTTCTCTTATTTCTTTTATATTTACCAACTTATTTCTTTCTCCTTGATGTTGGATAGTTGAATATATCTTGTATGTAATCTGTGTACCTTGGCCACAATCGGATACATCTTGTATGTAATCCGTGTACCCATGTTTGGCTCATGGTATCTTAGAATTCGTGGGAGAAAGACATATTCTCTTATCCAACATATAATCCCATCTTATCTCATCTTTTATGAGGTTCCATCCTAGATGGCACATATGCTTGTGGTGGTCTATACATATTTTTTTAGGATGGTCTGTCTGGATCATGACCCTTTAGATGGGATATGCTTATTTTATATGGCCTTATGCACTTTATCTCTTATACATGTAAATCGTGTGATGTCCCCAAGCTTATAAACTTTTAGTCTTAGGAATTAATATGTCCTTAATCAGATATCTTTGTGAACTATATATGGAGAGTCAGAGAACTAGAAGTTCATACGTCTGAGCTGTTATATCCACAAGATCATAGTGTGTTCATGTATCATAGGGTTATCATCTCTCCCCCTCATGAACATACTGTGATTTGTGGATGCTCTAGACTTTTATGGTCTAAACCGTATAGGTTGTGGCTTGTTCAGCCAATTTATCACGTTCTCTTTGGCGATCATGTTCATGCTTTTATAGTATGGTCATGTACCACACGAGTGTGAATTCTCCCCCTCATGAACATGCAATTAAAACTTGTTTGTGTAGGAAAACTTAACCATTATGCCATTTCGTGATGCTTTGGGACAATTATGCCTCATGAGTTTCTCTTGTGTACATGTTTCACAACGTGAGATAATATGGGATAACGCTTTGTGCCTTTGTAAAATTAAACTTTTGCATCAATTTTGGACCAGGATAGCTAGTCCGGTCATGCCAATGATTCTATAAATTCCGTAGTTAACCAGGCTGGTTACCAAGGCCTTTGCACCTTACTGGTCCTTAGCATAGTTATGATCAGTATTGTATAGTCATAACCTCTTTTGTTTAGGCGATTTTTCTTTCAAAATCTGTAGGAAATTGCATTTCCTTTGTGTGCCCATTGGTTCAATGTGAAAACCATTGAATCTCAATTCTTATAACTCAATAGAACTCATATTCGGGTGAAGAAAATCGTGCATTACAGGTAAATACCTTTGGCTGAGGTTTTGACTATCAAGTTATTTCATCTTTCATTTTTAAAATAAAATGATGGGTTATATAAATAAAACATAAAATAATTCATTGCATATAAAATCAGGAAATGACAATTCATAAATAAAAACACCAAATCATAAAACATAATAAGGTTTAAAATCAAACACCAAAACAAAGTATCAGGATGTCTAAAATTATTCATGCCCCAGACCAGTTCGGGGATCCATATATTCCCATACTATCTCCTCAGGTTTCTCTTATATATCATTTTCAGCCTCACTGTTTTCAGGAGGTTTCATCTCACTAACTCATTGCTCAATGTATTTTTACTGAATTTTATCAAATCAGTTGATGGTATCTCGATTTTTTTTGCTTTCTTTGCTCGGCTGCCAATAGGCGTGATATAGGTCGTGAAACCTTTAGCCTTATGAGATAACAACATATCTTTTGAATGGAATGTGGAATAGGTCTTATATAATAAGTCATCTTCTGTTACCACTTCACCACTTAGTTTAAAACTATAGTTGATTCTCATTCGAACAGAATGATATTCGTCCATGGATTCAAAATCCTGGAACCTGAGAACCTTTCATTCATTCATGGCTTTTCGCCATAATGCCATTGAGGATCTGGAATTTAATTTTGACCAGAGGTCACAAGGATCATTAGTATTTTCATACTGATCTCTCAGATCCTCAATGAGATGATAGCGCATAATTGTTATGGCTCTTTAATTTTCACTTTCAATTGCATTATTACCATCAATGGTACATATCCAGAGTCCTCTAGACTTGAAAGCAATTGTAGTATCTTTTTCCATTCTACATAATTATCTCCGCAGAGATTTAGGGCAGCATAGTATGAGGGTTCAAATTTTGACATCTGAATCAATCAATAAATTTTGAGATTTAGAATTCATGTAGCCTAATTCAATCAAACAATCAAGCTGGTCACACAACCACACAAGCAAACAATACGGCTAGGACCATGAACAATCAAAATCTATATGCTTGTAGATTTTAATACACCTTAACAATCAGGTTTCTAGGTGATATATGAGAATATGAAAACTCTAAGTTTAAACAGTCATGCAAGCAAATTTTAATTCTCAAGATTTTTTAGGTGATATATGAGAATATGAAAACTCTAAGTTTAAACAGTCATGCAAGCAAATTTTAATTCTCAAGATTTCTAGGTATGATACAATGCAAGGCCACACGGCCAACTAATATTTTGATGAGATTATAAAACATGCATCAAATCAACAAGTTGTCAAATACGGTTTTCAAGGTCGACTGGGACAAGGCATGAATACAACTCGGACATGTATAATTAAAGTAACTACCATGATGCTGGAAACAATTATAAAATCAGTTCATGCAAATTATCAGTTCATGTAGTTCATACCTAAATGCCACACGGCAGAAATATATCCAAAAATATAAAATTTCCTTTTATAAAAAGGTTTCTGAAAATAAAAAGTTTTCTTTTATAGTAATATTCTGATAATATAAAGTTTCCTTTATATTAAGTTTCTAAATATATAAAGTTTCCTTTTATTGTAAGTTTTAGAAAATATAATATTTTATTTTATAGAAATAATCTGAAAATATAAAGTTTCTTTTATAGTAAGTTTAGGAAAATAAGAAGTTTCCTTTTATAAAAATATTCTGAAAATATAAAGTTTCCTTTTATAGAAACTAGTCGGATAAAGCTTATAATAAGTTTTCTTTTATAGAAACTAGTTCGATGTTTTTAGGGTCGGATAAAGCTTATCATCTCCGATCCTTAATACTTCTGATTTTCAAGGTCGGGTTGTACTTATCTAAATATTTTCGATAACATGGATTTCAAAGTCCATAGATTTAAAAAGTATCAGGAAATCGACAAGGAAAACATGGAGGAAACAAATCGGTTTCAAGGCCGATGAAGAACACATAATATCCGATTTAGTACAAGGATTTTCAAGGTCCTTAAGTTCAAGATTCAAAACTTGATTTGACTTAGATAGTTTCTATATTATCAGATCAGGTTAAAATAAAAAGTAAAAAAACAATCAAACAAATCGGTTTCAATCAAAATATTTTTAGGGTTTATAGGAAATCGATCATAATTATGTTTTATGAGATGATCAACTTCAAAGTTTAAAATCGATTTGATCATTCAAATCAATGACGTTTTCGAGATTCAGCAAGCCATTGAGGCTGTGATTTTAATTGATTTTTTTTTTTTGTCAACAAGATTACAGACTCATGTGGACTCTGTAAACCAAACTGGTTGC
>OVBX01002236.1:0-21152 GCA_900406325.1 Erucastrum elatum | reverse complement strand
ATTATTTATTTTCAAAATAGAAAAACAAAAAGAAGTTTTAGAAATGACACATGTCACTTGGAGAATTGTTAAGTGACTTCTGCTTTATAGTATAAAGGATATATTGCTTTATAGTATAAAGGATATATTCATGAAAAGAGTTATTCATCAACCAAACATTCAAACGGTCTGTCTTTCTTACATCAGGAAAGATTATTCTTTAGCAAAGTTACGACATTACATGAAAGCTTGTTACTACATCGTCATTAAGAATAGTGAAAATGGTATAAAGTTTTGTTCATCTTCAGGACTTGTATGATCACTTCTTACCACGAAGTTTAGCTCCAAGTGCTCTCTCAAGCTTAGAAAGGATCTGCTGGTTGGGGATTGCTTTACCAGACTCGTACTCTTGGATCACTTGTGGCTTCTCATTGATTATCTACAAAAAGAAAGTAACAAACCTTTTGTCATGGACTAAGTAGTAATAATAAGATAGAGAGAGAGAGAGAAGGGGATTAAAAAATAATACTTGAGCAAGCTGGGACTGGGTAAGCTTCTTGTCAGTTCGAGCTTGCATAATGGCTTTCTTTAACTCAGTAGGCACACGCTCATCTATAATCACAATGGTAGATAAAACCTCCATTACATGTAGATATAGCATTAAATACGCATCAAATGAATAAAGAAGCACCATAGACAAATTCTCTCTCTCTGATTACAATTCGTCATATAGCATTACAGACATTAACATACCAAAAATTCTATGGTAGATAAACCTCAATTATATGCAGCTTTAGCATCAAATACGCATAAAACGAATAAAAAAACTTCTCGTCTATAACCATCATAGAGTCAGACCATTATGATTCCAATCATTAGTGTAGCTCAACAGACTCTATTGAATCAAGAAAAGATAACACATCTGCCTACAAAATACAAACAGAGCTCGAGACTAGCATTTGCTTAAAACTAGTGAAATTAAAATTAACAATCATATAGGTATAAAACAGGTGATGAGAGTATATGAGACTTACGAGCGAGGTTCTCAGTGTCGTCATCAAGCCTCTTAGTGTTGAGAGATGTGCCGCTTGAGGCTGCCTTGTTCGTTCCAGCATTGTCTAAACCAAACACACACACACACAACACGTAAGATCACAGTTAGATGGAATCCATATCCTTAATTTCACAATGAATCAATTTTTAAAAAAAAATCAAAAAATCAAACTAAAGCAGAAATCATCATACAAAGCACCAAAAATAGCCAAAATCTTATAAACAGGACTCGATATGAATTAAGAAGAAAAAAGGAGAAAAAAAAGGAGATGATGTGGAGAGAGGAACAAACATTTTCTGACGGATTCGATATCGGCGCCGGATCGACGAGCGGCGTTGACGGTTTTCTCGTCGCGTTTGGCGGCGGAGTTTGGGGCTTTCTTGCGGATCACCACCGGTTCCCAATCCTGTGTCATCGGTCCTACTCCTGCCATGATTTTTCGTCTTCTTTGTAGCTTCTTCTTCTTCTGACAAAATCTAGGGTTGCGTCTCCAGAAGATATTAGGTGAATCAGATTCTTTTAGCAGGGAAGATTAATATAGAAAGAAATAAAATAAACCGTGCGTGGGCTTCAAGCTAATTGTTTTTTTTTAAGAAAAAGAGTTATTTAATTTGTCTAATAAATTGCTTTATGAAATTACAAAAGGCCCATGTAACTTTTCTTACTCTTTGTTTCCTAAGGGGTTATTTACGTAAATATCCAATCCAACTTGAGAGAAAAAATCAAAATATCTGGGAGATAAAATTAAAATGATGAATATACATTCTTAATTTTTTCACTCTTTACTAAATAAAAAATGATAAAACTGCCTATTCATAATCTTTTTATTTTTGTTAGTTGTTTTATTCCAGTTATTCATTTACCATTTCTAGTTAGTAATATAACATTTTTATGTCAAAATAAATAAATAGAAGAAAAAAAATTAAATTTATTTTTTAACGCTCACCTCTTTTTCTTTGTACTTGTTTTCAAACTTATATCTATTGATTATGTTCCTTCGGCGATGGCTCAGTTTTTTCTTCAAAACTTCTCTGTAGTTTTTGAAATCAATGTTGTTGTTTTCCTGTTTGTGATTATAAAGGATAATAAATGCTGTAAAATGATCTACTGAGGATATATATTGTTCAGTTCGAATGATGATGAAACTTCTGATGATTCTATATGTCAGTCTTTAGAGCCCTATGTGCGATTAGGTTCTCTGATTCAATTTCGATGACAAAATAGATAATGAGATATAATGTTTATGATTTCTATGAATCCCTCCTGCACAAATTGATTTTAGAAAGTATGAGTAAACACAGTTCAAGTCAATTTTAAGCATGTCTCTAGCTGGGGGTCAATGTGGTTATGAAAACATATATTCCCTCCGTTTCGAATTAGATGTCGTTTTGGAACAAAAGTTTCGTTTTAAACCGTCACAACTTTCCTTGAGAATTTCTACAAATTTTCTTATTTTCCTTGAGAATTTCTACAAATTTCTTATTTTCCTTGAGAATTTATTGCTAAACCGTCACAACTTTTCCGATGAACAAATTTCTCAGAAACTATTATTGGTATAGAGCGTGTTTCTTGTAGTGATCACAAGGTACAACCGTCCTTCTCTATCTCTCAGTTTTTTAACCAATCACTCGTCTGGATTAAACCGTAAACTCTTAATTCATAAGCAGCAAGACCGGCTAAACTGGTCAAGGATGCTGAGATGGCGACCCCCAGCCAGTCACCACGCTATATCGAAGAAGCGGTGGCAAGATTCATTGTTTCGAAGCCATCAGACATTGTGCTATAATTGATATTTTATCTCCATCTTACTTTTCAGACCTTGATCGGCATTGCACTTACTCCCGGAAGTCGCGAAGAGGCTTACTGGGTAATACTGTGAAAGACAATACTCTGTTAGAAACAGTACCGAACACAGGTCCTGTATTTACTTGCGATGTGAAACGGAGCAGGTAAGTAGAAGTGGATGGAGAAGTGGTTGCAGACGTGGCTTGTCTTGAGGAGTTTCAACCACCTGATGACTTTGTAGCGAGAACCTATAGAATTTGTGAAAGGTATGCTTGTGTATTCAATATTCATTGATAGGATCATAGGAGGCAGAGTACATATACAAAGTGTACAACGTTACACCTAAGTACAAACTAATAGGCCGTTATATGGGCCTCGGAGGCTGTTATTAGAATTTGATGTTTACGTGTGTTGTGTTCTCTTCACAAAATTGGTGAGGCAGGTTCGGATTTTTATTTTTATTTATATAACATTGTTCCTTTTTTGGTCTAATATATAACATTATTCCTTCGGAAAATAATGTTAGATTGGGGTCTTTTTATATTGGAAACGGGATTGCACATACTGAGTTATGATAATTGATAAGGTATCTCATGCTCATCATAATGTTGCAAAAATATTTCTAGTGGCATTTCTTAAATAAAATCATTTAGATACTTTTTTTTTGTACATTTATGTGAAAAAAAATTATTCTCACTTTACATGTAGCAAACTGAATGATTATTATTTTCACTTTTTATATTCTTATATAATTTCATCCATTTTTTATTTTGCTTGAAGTGTTTTCTATGTCTGTGACTGGTATTTAGTCGACTAAAATGTTGGAATAATAATAAAAAAAAATTGGAATAAAAAGGTGAAAAATAGAGGAAAGAGGAAATTTAAACCCAAAATAAAAATTTCCTTATATGTATCTTATATGTATCGTTGAGTAATAAACCACTTCTTTTTATTCATTTTTGGAGTAAGTGGGTAGTCTCGGGTAGTAATTGCGTAGAAATATTTGTTACTGTACTCTTTTTATTTTTGGACAACCTTATGCATCTCTATAATATTATTTGAAAAATTAGTTTTCTACTTCTCAATCACATTAATTTTCGCTGTGGTTGATTACGATGATACTCTTAAAAAATCAAATATATCTAATAATATTTATTTTGTCTTATGATTCCTTTTTTATTCAGGTTTCCTTTTTCTGTTTTTTTTCTCAAATAACCAATATAATATCTCTATAATATTATTTGAGAAGTCAGTTTCCTACGTATCGCACCCACGTTAATTTTCACTGTGATTGATTACGATGATACCTTAAAGAATTAAATATATCTAATAATATTTATTTTTTCTTATGATTCTTTTTTTATTCAGGTTTCCTTTTTTTGTTTTAAAAATGAAAATTTCTTTTGTATATAGTGTAATTCATAAAAAGGAAAGTTTACAAAATAATGTTGATATTAAAGTAAATAAATCATCTTTCCTTTTCAAAATAATCTTAAAACATAATGTACATTTTTAAAAGTATTCAGAATTTTATTTAAATCAATATATTTCTAAAATTATTAAAAATAATTTAAATAACATAAAAAAATATATATTTAATACATATAAATTAATTTAAACTTATTTTTATGTTCCCTTTTATATATTTCAAATAACATATATGATAAAAAAATATTTATAAAACTTAAAGCGAAAATGTTTTTATATATAATTTGATTTTATAAAAAAAGGAAAGTTTAGAAAAATAATGTTGATATTAAAGTAAAGAATTAATCTTCATTTTAGAATGTATCAGTTATGTTTTTATGAAATTATGTACCTATCATCACTTTACTTTTATAATTTTATTTTTGAAAATTAACATATACCAAATTATTAAGTGCTAAATTAACTTAGTCGTGAGGCTTTTTACAACTACCCAATTCATAAATATATATACACATCTAAAATGAAAACCAAACAAATGCAATGAATACAATAAAATTTGGTCGAATTAGATTAGAAATAATTATAGATGAAGTTGACGGAATATATGAACTCAATGCACCCATAAATGAGTAACTAGATCAATCCAATTTTTTAATACAAAGTCAAACATTAGATAAAAAATATTTAATTTCATTTATAGTAATATTTTAAACATATAAATTATAGAACGACTCAAGACATATTACTAAATAAATATGAAATTCTCAAATAATTTATAAATATATTAACCCACTATTACACTTAAGTATTATTGTTATATTTATTATGTAATTTTGAATCGATCAGCATTTTAGTTTACTTTTACTATTTGATTCTCAAAACAACATATACTAAATTATACATAACTTTACTAAATTATGTATAAAAATCTAAGACAAGAATCAAACTACACGAAAATAACAAAATTATTCAAAATTTTAATCTATATTACAAAAATATCTTAGTTGTATTGAAAAAGTAAATGTTCTATAATATATTCAAATAATCACCAAAAAATCGAGATATTATATATCCAAAAGTATACTTCTAATTAAAATAACATAATGTTATTTAAAATAAACGATGCATGTTGATTACAATATAAATAACAGAATAGTTAAAAATTTAAAACAAAATATTAATAAATTATTATAATGTAAATATATTATTATAATGTATTTACGTTATAAATATTTATATATGTGCATGAGCACGGGAAAATCACCTAGTTAGAAATACGAGAGTTTAAGAGTTACAAGGGCTTGGGCCAGAATGTAAGCAAGCCTTAGCGTATAAGTCTGCAGGCCCATTCATAGCTATGTTAATGAAATTGAAACGACAAGAAGAAAAGCAAGGAGAAGAGAGCTTGACAGCATCCGAGAGCACTCCCTGAAGATCACTCGGTCGACGTCCTGTCGATAAAGCTCCGACGAGCACTTGGGAATCTGATCTGAGCCAGATGTGGTTGATGTTGAGTTCCATCGCGTGAAGGAGAGTGTGTCTGATGGCTAGGGCTTCCGCCATGCAAGCCGATGAGATATGCGTTTGGAAGATCGAACCTCTCCCCACTTCTGCACCGTTGTGATTGAAGAAAATCCAAGCCAATCCCCACTTGTGCGTTACTGTACTCTATTATAAATTTATAATCACTAAAACTACTTTCCAGACCAAACTCTAAGTCTATGTATCACTAATTCACTATCATATACAAATGAAATCATCGAAAATTTTGTCACATCAGCTAATAATAGTAGCAAGGGGAAGATTGTTTGGTCTATATCAAGTTGACATGGTTATTGAGTTGTGAATACGTTTTGATCTCAGCCGATGTTTCTAGCCAGACAAGTAAGATTGGGCTAAACTGGCAAGTTTTTGAATCTCCTAAAGGTTGTGCGTCTCTGAGTTTCTCATTCAGTTTCTGCTTGGTCGGAGAGATATATATGGTTCCACCTTTTTTTTTTGATTAACCAAAGGATGATTCTAAAGACTTTCTAAGACCAAAGAATAAGCTCCCTGAAGCCGGCGACAATCCACGTATTCTTGCGATTTAACGCTAGTCCCGGTGGCCAAGTGGAATCGAATCCAGAGCAGGCACTTCAGCCGGAGTTCCATTACCACCAGGCCAAGACAACTTGGTTGGTTCGACCTTTAACTCTTCAAAAATAGACTAGACAAGAATTATGTTATAATTGTTAATTAATTTCTTACTCTACATCTATAAATAAATTATATAAATTCTTATTTTGTAAATTTTCTATGAGTAATTTTATATAATTGTAGCTAATATGCTGGGCCTGCTTAAAGACTAAAGATACGTACGTAGGCATGTGATGGAGGAAGAATTCCAAGACGGTGCCTTATTCTGCGGCGATTCTTTAGGGCAACATGCAGATTAGTTTTATATTCTTGCATGTATATGAATATAAATAAATAAACTGGAACGACGTCCTTTTAATATTTCAACTCTATAGATCTACCTTACTATATAATATACGTATCTTGCTCTGATAAACGTACAAATTCTATGTTGGCAGACCTTCCACACCATTGACACCCATATTTCAATTAAGAAAAATTACACAAATTAGAAAATACAACAAAATAAATTGTAAAGTTTTTGTCAGCTTATAAAAAACGTTAAATGTTATTATGTTTATATGTTCTTAATTCTTACTTCTTCCTTTTTTTGTGAAAGGATTTTAATTCTTACTTTAATTTTAGTTAAACAAATGTCTGTACTTTATAGTCGCTAGTAATACATTTTTATTTTCAAACGAAAATACAGGTTTATAAAAGTTTAAATAAAGTTTATCTTCAAAATCAAAGCTCTATAAGTATCACTAGAGCTTAACCCACACAAATGTGTAGGTATATTTTTCATTTCATATGTGTTTAATTTTGATATCATCAAAAACAATTAAATGTACCATTTATACCTTAGTATAACTCTGTATTGTATAACTCTGTAGTCTTATTATTTAAGTTTCTTATTATTTTATTAATAGTGATTCATTTTATACATTTAATCTTTTTATTAATTGTTATTATATTTTTTAAGTTTTCATAGTTTCAAATAATCAAATAAAAATTATTCTTCAACTTATGACTTTTGAAAATATATAGCTGTAGAAATAAAATTTTATTATGTTAATAAATTTATTTGTATAGAAATATGACATGGTTAACAAATTTAAACTTGTTTTAATGATAGATAATATTTTATTTAAATGAAAGTATTTTTAAAAATAAATAGGTTAATTTACCAATTTAATATTTTTTGTCATATTTAATTTATATAAGAATTATATATTTAATATGATACAGACTAAATTATAAATCATAAAATAGTTTTTTTTTGGTTTATAATTAAATTGATTAATATTAATTTATACTGGTATTATATTTATTTTACTTGTAGAGTGGCGTAAGCTGGTTAAATAATCACCAGATCAGACAACCGAAGAACAGTGTAGAGTGGAGCAAGCTGGTATGGTTTTCGCAAGGAGTGCCTTGCTATAGTTTCATCACATGGCTCGCCATTCGTGATAGACTTGCTACATGTCACGGAACAACCAGTTGGGGGCAGCCCCAACCCTGTCTATTTTGTGGAGAACCTGATGAGACTAGAGATCATTTGTTTTTTGCTTACCCTTATACATTTACACTTTGGCTGAAGTTGGCAGGAAGTCTGTTTGGAATGGAGCCTGATCCTGATTGGAACACAACTCTATCTCGTATGCTCACAGGTTCGTATGATCGGCTTACTTTCATACTCTTACGACTGGTCCTGCAAGTAACTATATATTTCATCTGGCAAGAACGCAATGAGAGGAAACACAACACTAGCTACAAGTCTGTGGATCAGCTAGCAAAGTTGATAGAGAAGACCATACGAAACCGCATTACTTCCACTAAGTATACTCTCAATCCAAGATTACATGGGCTTATGATTCGCTGGTTTGAAGCACATGAGTCAGATATTTAAATCCTCTAGTTTCGATTTCAGTTTCTGATTTCAGTTCCTATATTTTAAAAACCATATTATTGATGTACATATATTCTTTTGCGATGATCAATAAATTTAACATTCTATCAAAAATAATAATTAATTAATGCATTATTTACTTTTTTAAAAAAATAGTAAGATTTTGTTTAAATTTTTCTTAACATATTTTGTTATAACTAAAAATAAATTCAAATTTATAGTTAAAATTGATTTACTATTAAGATTCTTATTAATTATTATGTCATATTATGCAATTAATGAAATGAACTTAGTAAGATTTTTTAATGGTAGATAAAAATGGTACTTTTCTTTTAATAGAGAAGATTAGATTTCTAATTAATTTCTGAAGCAATTGTTATACTTCCTGTCAAGGATAGACAAAATATTCTCTTAAGTCATAACAAAATACATGGAGGAATTTACAATTAAATACATCCAATAATTACAAACAAACAAACAAAAAATTTGAATTGCATTTCTTAAAAAAGGAGCATGGGAAATGGAGGAATTGTGTATGGATTGTCGGTACGTAAATAGGTTAGGACAAAACATAGTTTCCTCATCTTTCTTAGTGCCCACATGAGTCTCCTACGATTCCTTCTCACACATCAATGCTCTCTATTCACTCTTAATTAATTGTACTTCGAATGTTTGTCATCTCTCTCTCCAAAACCCTAAAGTGAAGATCGAGAGCGTTGAAATTTGATACTATCGCGTTGAAATTTGATCCTCTCGCGTTTTCACTTAAATGTTCCAAAATGTTTGTATAGGTATGTGTGTGCATAGAATGTCGAAAATCTTGCATTGGTACAGTTTAGTATAATCAAGTTTTTCAAGATACTAAAGACAAAATTGGTATTGTATTACTGTTGAATCATTTAAATGGTAACAGAACACACCATATAATCTACTTGATAATTCGTTAAGTTCAAGTACAGCCTCTCTTGAATTATATATGAATCATCTACTCATTAATGAAAAATGGTAATAAAACTTATATTACCTAATTAACAAGAAATAGAGCAAGCCCTAATCTCCCTAATCTGAGAGATTTCAAATATAAGCAGGTGTGTGACCCAATGCCCATTGAAAGGGGTCAACAATAATAAAACCAAAAGGATAAAGACAACTTGTGAATGTGTACAAACGTGAACCCAAGAATCTTCGGGAGTCACATCCTTAACTATATGACAAAGCTCCCTTCTCTTCACTTTATAAGTTTTGATTGTAAACGTTGGGATTGAAAACTGTCATGTATTTAATATATGATTAGATCAGGACTTACAGAAATACAGATGTTTTAGTTTAGAGGAATATTGGGTGATTCCCTCCCATCATATTAATGTGAAAAGCAAAAAAATATGTTCTAAATACAGATGAATACTTCCAATAATCTGCATAGATCGATGGCTGTCATATCCGATTTGGTTTGCTCGATATAAGAGACTAAATTGGTGTATCTTTAAATGAACCGATTTCATTATATTTTATTTTTGAAAGTGGTTTTGAAAATATCGTTCTAATATGACAAGATTGTGAAGCGTAGTCTCCGGCAAAGGTCAACTTAACTGGAGATTATAAAAGAGATTATAAAGACAAGAGTGTTTTGGTCGGGATAGAATTGTTTACTCGTTCACAAAACTACAATTCTAAATGACACGAAATATTCGACTGCTAATTCTACATATATATATATATATATGTACATATCGTCATATCGACTTGATTATTGTAACCAAGATGCGTGATATGTGACTTATCCAATGTAAACAACCTAGCTAATATGGAAGGAATATTTCGTAAGCTTAAGAACTAGCAAGATTCTATATATATAGTCTATTTTTTCTTGAAGGCTAATATTCTTTTTTTTTTGAAACACCATAACCACTATTCTTCTTATTCTTTTTAGAAATAAAGGTGATAAGTTTATATGTCTCTGTCATTAAAAGAACAAGCGGATATTTTTCTGGTATGTTAACAAAAATGTAGCAAAACCTAATAACTAATGTGATTTCACCAAACGGAAGATTCCAACACACTTTTCCACAAAAAACACATACACATACACGTAAACATGCATGACATAGATAAGAATATAAATGTCTGTATATATTATAGTTTATGACTAACAAGATGACTATATAATAATGCATATATGGGATAAATATCTGATCATAATGTATTATTGAAGCTAAGTTCAAACGTTGAAATGATCATAGAGAGAGACTATACACATATTGAGTTATAGTTAGTCACTAACCTGGAAAACTAGCTCGCCGGATAGACATGGATGGAATATCTTCGCTGGAGAAATGCTCCGCGTTGCTTGATCTAAACAGAGAAGAGGCAGTGGAGAAGAGCAATGAAGAAGAGTCATCATCAGTTGAAGATGAAGATCAACAAGTCACAAGTAGTAACAACGTGAGACAGTATGTTCGGTCCAACATGCCTCGTCTTCGTTGGACCCCTGATCTTCATCTTTCCTTCGTCCGTGCAGTCCAACGACTTGGCGGTCCACACAGTAAGATTCTTGTTTGTTTTCTTGGAGTCTCTTTCTCTCTCTGTGACTTGTAATGATTGTTCTTGTTTATGAGTTTACAGGGGCGACACCTAAAATGGTTCTTCAGATGATGAATCTGAAAGGATTGAGTATCGCACATGTCAAGAGTCACTTGCAGGTTGATTAATATACTTCTCAAAGATTATCTCATTTTTCTTGTCTCTTCTTTTTTCTACAATTAATGTTATGATGTTTCTGATATTTTAGATGTATCGGAGTAAGAAGCTTGAGGCAACGTCTCTACATGGTACGTCCGTTTTGATCAGACCGATTTAAGATTGTAGGGATTTTATACAAAGAATTTTAGTTAAAAAATATTATCATCATTTAGAAGTCTATATCTATATTAACATTCAATAAATTTTGGAGACAAAGCTAATTTTTCGATGGGTTGTGCTTAGATCCGGTCCTGATTATGAGTTCATTGGAATCGATTCTTGATATTGATGATATGAAGATGGGTTTTCAAATGACTTTGAGCAGAGGTTGGAGCTATGATGGGAGCACAAAGAAACTATTTGTTAGACATGATTGATATCCCTTATGGTGGTTTAAGACATGCCTATAACTCTAAAACAGTTCCTTCAAGGTCACACAAGATCCATTTTCATAAAAGTTCCAGATTTTGCAGACCACCTCGTCGCGGACAAGAACTTAAAAGATTGCATTCATTTTTGCAGGGTACACAACCAAGGCACGGTCTTCACAAATATTGGAGCCAACTTTGTAATGCGACCTTCAAGCTGGTGTAACAGGTTAAATGAACTGCATGGTGTCCGTGGTGGACTTGACAGAGACAGCTTGGAGAGCAAGACTCTACCTCTGCTTGAGGTATAGCTTAACCCTCTTGATGAACAACTTGGTAGTAGAATCAATGGAGGATGTTGTAATCTTGGTTAAACCTTATGCAGATTAGGAGGACGATCCCAGAGAAAAGAGTCAGAGAAGAAGAGGCTAGAGAAGTATCATCACTCAAACGATCAAAACCAATTTCCGGAGATGGGATCAACACGATGCTCTCGCTATCTCTGTTCTCTACATCACCAGGAGACAGTAGTAATGGCATTTGACATAGTAGAGACATAAAGGTTCAAACTTTAAGGGGATTCAAGGGTAGAGACTGTTTCCTTAAGACATTTCTTGAGATGAGTACTTAGCCAGGATCTGGGTCAGGCTTGATTCAGATCCTGTAAGTACTTCTCTATATGAGTTTTGTATTCTTACATAAAAATCAGAATAATAAGTCGTTTTAACTCACTTTGTAGAACGAAAACAAATCACATGTAATAATAATATGTTTCCTCGTCACGACCAAATAATTAACCTCTTCCTTTCTTTTAGCAAAAAAAATAAAAAATAAAGAACCAACAACATGAGAAGTCATTAGTCTGATGAAAAGTGAACGTTAGAACATATCTAAATGTATTATGTATCATAACCATGATGATAGCTCCACAAGCTCTCTCGATCTTCTCCTCACAGTTGTTATGATTCAAGTCGACCGCCACTGGAAACAGAGGAATCACACTCTGATAGGATAAAAACTTGTAGTACGAGTCCAAAAGCTTCCCTTTTGATTTAAAATGGTCGATTTTTGAGAGCTTAAGAACCTTATTGTGATGGGTACGTTCTACGATTTGATCTTCTTCATCGCATCGTCCTTGGTGATACCACTTCTCGGTCTTTCTTCAATGATAAGACTGATCTCAGAGTTGACAAGCGGATGCGGGAAGACCGATATGATAATCATTAGTGCGGATCATTGTTGGTATCTTCTTTAGGGTTTAGATTAGGTAAACGACCTCGTCTTGCTCTGGAAGCTGCATCTCTAATTGAGAAAGGCTTTAACTGCATCTTCAACTCTCTTTGAACTAACTTCTGATGTCCTTAACTGAGTAGCCTGTGTCTCCAGTGGCAACGGCGGCGGCTGGGCTGCGGTGATCATAGTTTGGAGAGATCGAAAACTTAGGGTTTTGTGAAGATTCAGGGTTTAGGAGGGAAGCGAAGAAGAGACGGACGAAAACTTTCAAATGAGTATTAGGTTTCTTAAAGCCCATAACATAATTATTGGGCCTAACTCTGTTGTTCAATAAATTGTCATGAGATTGTTTTTCCTCACTCTCTAATGAGTTGTAGGGTTTTGTAGGCTCAAATGGGCTCAGTTCTATTGTTGAATAAACTGTCTAGGGTTTGGATTTTGTGGAGTAGACCACTTAAAAGTTAAAACTGGAAAGAAAAAGCACAAAGGTTTCCCAATACTTGTGTAGCAAGCCACGCTCTATAAAAGGCTCTCTACTCCAACCATTTGGGCATCGATTATGCATTTTTTTTTGTAAACTGAATGGAGTTCGGGCCAGGATCTAATCTCTCCCTGGAACCTGGAAACCAACCATTACTATTTATTAATATCGATGACATGGCGTAAATCATTTCGTCCATTAAGAATCGAACTTGGGTATCAAAACCTCTTTTAACGAAGGTTCGAATTTTTATGGTACGCAACCCCTTTCAGGGAAATAACTACCTACAGTTACTAGGAATTGTAGTTTGGAGTTTTCATAATGAATATTTGGTTTCATTTGGTTATATGTGAAATCTTGAGGATCCTTAGAACTGTTTTTGAATACACCAACTAGATTTACACAATATATACTTAAATGATTAACGATAATAATTCTTATAAGAACGAAGAGTTGAACTTGATTAGAATCTTGGGATAGCTAATAGGAGTTGAAGGATTACAAATTCAAATTCTGTTGGTAAAGGTAAAATGGTATAGGTTTCGCTAATTAGAGGTATATACGAGTTTACGGATACATACCTAGTTAAACTTGAACTATTATTCGAAGGACTAACATGTGACTGTACTGCCCTACCAACTTTGTTTTGTTTAAGAATTTCCCTACCAATATTGTAACATACTGTTTTTGTGAGGATCATGATAAATCATAAATGGTACATGGTGTTTGGTATTTTTGTTAAATTAACTTATTGATTTGTAATACTAGCTTATGATGATCAACTCAATATTGAAAGTTTAACACCTTAATAAACAATCCCCATTTCTCACAGATTCTTCTAAGCTAATCCTCTAATAAACTTTTTACTAATCTAGTAACTTTTTATGTAAAAGTTATGTAGCCAATAAATGTTAAAATATGCCAAAAGATTAAATGATCAAACTTGGCTACTCCACCATTATCCATTGTTATCACATAAATCCAATATGTTGGAATTATAGAAGACAAAGAGGTACGCTGACATAGAAGTTCAAAACAAACTGGTCTTAAGTATATATAAAATCTATACACTTACTTATTGAAAAACATCATAATAAGAGAATAGATAACAAAAAGAGCATAATAAGAGAACAGATATGATATATATAACCGACCGATAGCTATGAAATTGAAGGAATGGATGAAAATCGGTAAAAATGGGCCGACAATATATTGAAGATTACATTTTACGCTGACTTCTTGATCATGAGTAGGTAGACTTGAGGCTTCTTTTGCATTTGATCCCTCTCTGAGATTCTATTGATCCTGTCAATTTTATATCATAATTAACTGTAAAGATCATGCATCTTTGTTCGATATAGATAAAAATTAACCCAATAAATATAAATCTTTTGCAATGCCCATTCATTCAAGATTTATTCTTTCACTTATGTTATATTGCATCATCCAACGAAATCTAGAAAGGTTTGCGGGGGACAAAACAAACTTTCAGCCTTTTAGAAGTTAGTGGTGACGAAAATTCTAAAGGAAGACTCATAAAGATGATACGAGCAAAATATATATATATACCTAGTAACCTACGATTAGAATCATACTACCTCCGTTCCATAAAATAAGATATTTTAGAGATTTTTTTATGTTTCAAAATATAAGAAGTTTTGATACTTTTAAGGTAATTTAATTTTATTGAAAATTGGTTAATCAATAGTAGTTTACCATATTATTTGTGATAGGTTGATCTATATTTAATTTTTATTATTTAATAATATTATTTTTTAAAAAGTAAATTTCTTAATCTTTGTGCATTGAAGTAGAACATCTTATTTTTTAGAACAGAAGGAGTATCTGAGATCAAAGGAAATAAAAAAGAATGATTTAGGTGTAATCTAAAAGAAACTTACTGTCCCACAAAATCTAATATATCTATCATATAACTTCAGAAAATCCCAATGCATAACTACTCCCAATGTTCATGCAATAAAACAGCCTCTATCATTCTATCACAGCTCTACCATATATATCCAAGCTCAAAACTCCGAGATCGTAATTACAGTTGGTTGAATTAGTGGTAATTAGGCTTTTTTGGTTGAACAGAAATGTTAAAGATTTATTTGAGTTTTTTTTTATATTAGATCATTTACCTACGACCCCACATAGCAATAATTAAAAGCATGATCAGTAAAGTCATATATATGTATTAACTTTTCTTCTAAGATAACCTTATCAACCTTTAAGAACAATCATGACATTTCAATTATCAATCAATTTCTTTAGGTTATAAAATGAAGGGAAAAAACCTTAATCAGTTTATCCCTTGATCATCAATGGCGAACATAATCTACACAAATCTTTAAAGAGAATCGGTCTAAGACCCAATCATTACTTCATTGAACCACTGTACAGTGGTATAATTTATGTGGGGTTTATGAAGAAAAAAAATCCATCTTTGGAGAATCAAATGTTTTCCAAACCTTGAATGAAGGTTTTAATTAAAAACATCTATAGTTTTATTATTTTAGTACCAGAAAACCTAACGAATCATCCATTCAATTTTTTTAGTGTCTGATATGCTAGAAAACTAGAACATTTATTTTCATGTATTAATCATTCCACAATTAAAATTTACTTTTCACTGAAAGACCTAAAATGATTTAAACGTAAGCATCCAAAATAACTGATCTACTTCAGTTGAAAACCTAAGATCTAACCTCAATCCGGCCCCTTAATCCGAACCAACCATCAACAAAAATATATATATATTATCAGTACTTTCTCAAAGGCCTGATCATGTCTACAGTTAATTAGGGTTTGATACAGACCATTCTCCAGCATAAACATATAGAATTGGGGGTATGTTATTATTAGTTAGTGAAACCATTCAACAACATAAGCATATAGATTAGGGGTATGTTAATAGCAGTGAACCCATTCTTTCATAAGTTTCAACTAAAGAGATCAAGAAACAAAATCTAATGCATACATATATATGTAAATGAATGCCAAGGCACATATTCAAACACATTAAAAGCATAGTCAATGGAGAATTATATTACCACAAAGTCTTTCACGAAGATGAGAATCTTAAGAGAAGCTGATGAAGGAAGAGGAGGAAGAAGAAGAGTCGTCTCTTTCACCAAGCATCTCGGTGGTTGGCTTCTTCTTCTTCTTCTTCTTGTAAGGAATACCTCTAGCCTTAGCCTGACACTCCCTAACCTCCCGGAGATAAACCCTTATTGCTCCACTAGCGAAAGGGTTTGTTTCCGGAGAACCACCGTTCTCCTCGTAAGCCGCTCTCAGACGTCCGATCAAAGCGTCGAGACTTCCCCAAGCTTGTCTGAGAGGGCACGTGCAAGGTGCTGGTGGCTCAGGCTGGCCATAGAACATACATCCAGGCACGTGCACCTTTGTCTTACCGAACTGGTCTAAGTACCTTAGGAAATCAAGCACGTGGTTGCAGTTGCAGTGTGACATGGGCACCGGTGGTCTTTGGTTCTTCAAGTACTGTCCGAAAGTGTTCCAGTCCCGTCTCTTCTGTGACTCGTAACGGCTTGGTGTCACCGGTGGCTCTGATCCTGATACTTCCATCAAGCTCTTTCCTCTATCTCTAGGAGATGACATGATATATGATCTTGTTCAGTGAGAGAGAGGTAGATGTTTGGTAGAAGTTTATGGGATCATTTTGTGTTTTATATGTGGATCTGATGAATTAGGTAATTAAGAAAAATGAAATGTCGAGTGAAGAGTTTTTTGAAATGGTGAAAGTAATAGTCATAATATTGGAGGATGATGTTGACGTTAGAGGGCATGTCATGGCCCCGTTTCAAATTTTGCTTTCTTTCATCATTAGTTGGATTATCTCCCACTTTTCTTCCCTACGAAATTAGTAATTAACGAGTAGTTATGAATCAACTCATAATAATATCTTTATGAGTATTCATTATGTATTTAAGGATTAGAGGTTAAATTCTTTCATTGTTATTGTGAATCTTTGTCGTTTAGATAGTAAAAATACCTACTCACGGTCTCGAATTTATCTTAAAAACTATAATTTGAGTTCCCCTTATTTTAGATTTTCATACGGAGTGGAAAATGTGTTAAGCCAGTTAGGTACCTTTTTATGTTTTCTTTATCCTAGTCGGTTGATTTGGCTAGTCTCTAAAAAATATACTCGATGTTACAGTGTGAATTCTTTTTCTGAAAGTTTTTACACTACTTTGATCCGAATTTGAAATGACTAATATCATAAAATAACTGATCATTTTTACGGGACTATCATGTAACGGTATAAAACAAAATATAAACCCAAAATTTCTAAATAATGATTTTGGTTTACTTGAAGTTTGAATCTTAGAAAAGTTAAGACATATTTTTTTTCTGNAAAAAAAAAGAAAAAAAAAAAAAAAAAAAAAAAAAAGGATATATATATATATATAAATCTTTTTTTATCTTGCCTAATGCCTACCACTTAACAGAACGTTGCGGACAGCCAGTTAAATAATTGTATGTTATATTTGCATGTTAACATTTCACTGATTAAAATATAAACGGAAATTAAGGGCTGATGACGTATGCCTTCGTACGTCGTCAGGCTAAAGGATGTGGAAAATATTTTCTTCTGCACATTGTCATAGGTAGAGATGTGAAAAACGTTCTCGTGAATGAAATCAGGTTTGAGTTGTCAATGAGTCAGATTAAAATGGATCACGTTTAGTCTATATATAAATATATTAATAACTGTTAGCACGCTTAGCTAGTCCATCTAATTTCCAGACAAACGGCCCCATTTATTTATTTATTTTTTGATGAAATATTTAGATTTCATTAAAATGAGAAGAGTTTGCATTTATACAAAGGAAAGAAAACTTGAGGTCATTCCAAGCCAAAAAAAGTTAAAAAACAGGGAAGGGATTATAATGAGGTTGAACTGGTCAAAGTATCCTCAGTCGAACTTGAGCCACACTTGCATCAAGGTTTGAATTTCCCCCAAAACAAAAAGTATAGTATTTAATCAGACTTCGTGGTATGGTGGGAAATGAACTTCGACTGATGTGTCCGCCATCACGAATTCGAGTTTCGGATACAGTGGATTTGACTTAGTTTCTGTTTGGCCTTCAAAACCTTTGTCGCCAATTTTGATTAAACGCGGTAGGATAGTCAGATTAATTGAGAGGTCCAGATAATTAGATTATAAAAAAGAAATCATATTTTTCGATGTCAACAAACTAGAATATTTACCGTATTTTATGTATTTAATATTCTTACACAGTGATATATCTTCTGTATTTGATGTATATAGTTATCATACTCTCCCATAAAAACCAAAGAAGATCATATTTTTTTATATCAACAAAATAGAAAAATTGTCGTATTTTCGGTACTGAGCTGTTGATATCTCATTGATATATTCTGTATTAGATCTATATTTGCAATATCCAATCGATTTTTGCTGATAGAGTGATGTTTTTTTTTTTCAATAGCCCTAGTAGGGTTCACTCTTTTCTGCTCACATTACACTGAAATCATTTATAAAAATCTAAACATAAATATAAATATTTGCTTTTCTCTATGTTAAAACATTATTATTGTTATTATCAAATACATGTAGTAGTTATTACTGTTTGTTTGTGTTGTTTGTAGTCAGGCATCTCTGGTCAGATGGTCAAAATGTTTTGTGGATCCCTAAAAAATTCGAATCTGTATCACATCAGATTTTCACATGCATAGCTACCAGAGTTTTCAAATTCTCTCTCCGGAGAATAATTTACCATTTTAGTCTCTTAGACCAACTCCAACGGAAAATCAAAACACCAAATTTGATTGGATTTTATCTCTAACAGAACACTAAAATTACCATTTCACCAAATTTGGTGTAGAGTGAATAGTGTTACACCACACCAAATATTAAATTTTTATATTTTAGTATGTTACATTTAATAATAAAATTCAATTATTATAATTAATCAGATCAAGTTTGTAATAAACATAAATATATTTTATTATTCGTATTTTTTAAATTATTTAACATAATTTTTTTTCTTGTAGGAAATCACCAACTGATTATTATCATTTTCTTTATATTGCAATAAATAAAAAAAATCATTGAATGGTTTTTATCATACTTTATCTTGTTATTTATTTTTGAATCGATTATAATCATCATTTAATTTATATTTAATCAATAATAAAAATTTAGTAATATTACATTATTGTGAATTCAAATTTAATAGTAAACAATTAAAACATTATGTAATACCATTAAATTCAAAAACATTAAGATAACATTTTTTATAATACAGTTAAACTTGTATTACTAACTAATACAAATCTTATTAAAACAAATATATTATTTTTATGTGCTTTCATAATTAATATTGTGTAATTTTTAATATAATATTTTAATATAAAATAAATACATAAAAGGTATAATATTGTTAAACCAAAAATATAAACGTAAATTAATTCTATGAATATATAATTGTAAAAAAATAACAAAGATATCTAGCTATGATAAAATAACTATTAATCAAATTTAAATAATAAAAATATACAAATTATTAAAACTGAAAACATCAAATAGTATATGATATTATTTTTGGTGTAATATTTACTATCGTGGTTGGAGATAACAAAAACAGTTTGACACTAAAATACAAAATTTAGTGCAATTTCAACATTAAATTTATTATCATGTTTGGAGATGCTTTTGATCAAAAATATATATTATCGAGCATATCTTGGAGTATATAACACAATAAAATCAGCAGCACAAAGCAGTGAATTTCAAATTTTAGATCAGTTGTCACTGTTTACGTATACTTGTTTTAAGAATTAGTAAATTGATTTATAGATAAGGATCAGCAAAAAATATAAAATAAATATTTAAATCCCATTTTAAATAGTTCGTTAATATAAATATAAACTAAAACTTGACTCGTGCTTCCAACACGGATTTTTGATTTAATTTGTGTTTAACGTAAACTCATAAACCGTTGATTTATTAAAAATATTTCATGTATATTTTTATTTTTTGTAATTTACATATAGAGTAGAATATTTTTATAATATATTATAATATATGTTTTTATGTTTTGATAAAAAAAATTATTTGTACATAAGATCATATCAATTTTTTATAACTTGATGCAATGTGGTGTAATTGTACTCTTTATATACTAATCTGTTGTCTTTTTGATAATTTATTTTAAAATGAAACAACATATTAATTTTTTTTTTAATTTTTACATTAGTTTTCTATGAATCATTATTAATTTTATAATATTTTTTTCTTGAAAATTGAACTCTCTAAATTTTTATATTTGCCTAAACTAGATAAGGTAATAAGGTAATATTATATTTAATAATTGTTTAATATAATATATACTATATATTTCAGTTTCAATGTTTATTTTTATCACAAAGAAACAACACTCATTGCAATTAATTAATTTAAATTGATATTAAATACAATGGTAGAATATGTAAATTAGAAAATACAAAAATGAAATACTTAGTTTACTATAAGTAGAATGGCTGAATATATAAATAAAAGAAAATACATAATCTGCTATCTATGTTTCTAAATAATACCAAAATTACTTGAGTTTTGATAATATATATATATATATCATAACATATATTTTTTATAAGGAAAAGAGCTCCACGACAAAGGACAAAGGAATTCAGTTTTGTTTTACCGGTCCAAATCATCAATGCCAATTTGAATTTTTCATTAAATAATTAAATAGATTCTAATTAGGGATCTTGTTTTTTCCCCCACATACATTGCACACTAATGTTTTCTAAAATCCAATCAAAGCCTAATTTAAGATTTAGACATTAGTTCTTCCATTTTATAATGATCTGCAATATAATAATAATATAGTGTAAATAATTGAGCAAGATGTAAAGTAGAGTGAGCATCGTTGCCCCTTATTGGCTCATGAAGAATAGGTAATAGGTTATGACTCATTAACCACTAGATTTCAGCTTCTTTTTAAAAAGGGAAATTGCACTGGGTACACGTAACATATGCCGTAATTAAGCATATACCATGTGCTACTA
>OVBX01002235.1:0-21160 GCA_900406325.1 Erucastrum elatum | reverse complement strand
AACCACCAGAGTTGTGGTCCGCCGTCTAATTGAACAGTGCGTAACTTTTAAACCCTTCAATCTACCGTTTGGGTCTCATGTTGTGCAACTTCTTCATAGATCTTTATACTGCGTCGTTTAGATTAGCATTAACCTGAGGCAATAGTCCACTTTACTGCTTCATATTAGATTTGTTCATTGTTGGGTTTTGCTTCTATGGTTATTTGAAAGTGTCTGCTTATTGTTTCCACGACAGGAGTGTGACTGTTCTATCTTTGGTTTATGAGGCTGCATCAACGATTATGGGCCTTTTGAAAGCAGGGGATAAAATCCAGTGACCACAGTCAACCCCAAACTGTTCGGAGGTAAGGATAATCTGCTCCATGCATCATGTCTTGATGATCTCATATAATCTTACACCAAATTCTCTTTTAATACTTTTAGTTGACACGTTTTTTTTTCCAATCAGGGAATTTGTATTTGAACTCTACACATGGAACTAGGTTTTTCTTTGACACGAGCATCCCTGAGATAACATCGTTTGTCAGCAGGTATGACAGCATACACAAATAATAGCAGAGCTTAAACGTACTATAATGGTTCCAACGTACTATATGCAGTGCTGGAGCTACAGGTTCTCAAGACTTTACCTGCGTGGACAATGTCGAAGGAGTCAGTAAGAAGGAACTTGTCTCGATAGCAGACCTCAACGCCTTCATCTCCAACTCTACCGAGCAGGTTGTCTTCTTACTTTCTCTACTTTCGTCTCTATTTTCCACCGTATATAGTATCTAGTGACTAAAATATTATGTGCCATCAGACCCAGGAAGCAGATTTCCTCTGCAAAGCACATCTTGTTGGTGCTATCCAGGAAAATTGGTGGTCGTTTGTGTGATGCACTGGTTGCCACAAGAAACTGGAGAGACGTGGGACTTCTCTGAACTGCAACAGATGTGTGGCTTCTGACGTTACCGGTGTTGTCAGGTAACTATCTCTATTTTTAACCATTTGTTAAGAGCACTTTCAGCTAGATAGTCACTGACCATAGCGTTGCTCAATCTAAGATTCCGTGCTGAGCTTGCTTTTGATGGTGGCAAAGACAGCAACATTTGTTGTCTTCGATAAGGAGATGACAAAACTTGTCGAACAAGAAGCTGCTGTTCTTGCTCGGGCGGAGGTACTTTCTTTTCTCCCCAGAGTCATTTAGATTTGTGTTGGTATTTAACATGCGAATATTATAACTTCCGCTTACTGCTGGCTTGCTACAGGGCTCAAACGATGGAGAAGAGGATCTCCCAGGTTGTCTTGAAGAGCTAACAGGGAAGGAGTTTGTGTTTCAGATCCGTGTTACACCTTTCAACTTCACACCCAACCACCGTATTTTCACTGTCTCCACCATGACGGAAGCTTGCACCATTGATAACCATGCCAAGGTGTCTACTTTTACTTGTAAATATTTTTTCAGTTTGCACCTTTTTTAAAACAAAACGTTCATGTATCTCAGGAAGCCGGTGTTTTCATCTATGTTTTTAAAAACTGCTACAAACTATTATCCCATTATCAACTTTTGGTGTTTTTTCCTTTTTCATTTTCTTATGCTCGGATATTTTATCTATGTTTTGGAATATTAATGAATCTTGACTGGTTTTACCAGATTATAAACTTCGCAAAGGTGTATAATTTTAACTTTCAAGTTTAGACTGCTGAAAAAAGAATGCTTGAAACGCACTGGTTGTTGCTTTTAAAACCACTTACCAATGGTTTACTGCAGAGCAGATACCTGTTCTGTTTTGTTGCGATTAAAGGTTGTTGTTTAATTAAGACAGAACAGCGCATGCAATACTCATTAAAAAAATACATCTATATTTATGGGTTGAAAATAAAATTCTTAACCTCTCTCTCTGATTTAAACGCATGAAACCATCAACATTGTTCTTCAAAATATGATGTGTCTATGTTTTACTTGCTCTACGCCTACGTTTGTACTCTAGATAGTTTAAATAGTAACCATACACGTTCAACTTAAACAACTGTTTATACACACAAAAAAAACACTATACTTTACGACCACTTATTTAGCTTGCAAAGAAAATGGACAACACAATTTAAGTGCTACAATATATGACACTTGAAGTTTTTTTTTTAATTATTTACCTTATCAATTATCTTATAACATATGGTAGGGGGTAAACTAATAGACGTCCTCTCCACCAGCAATATTTGTTCCGTAATCAAAAAATAAAAAGAAAACACTGAATAAGAACTCTCCCTATTCACGTCTGCAAAACTAAGTCACCCATTTATTTTTACAAAAAACCAATCCAGCTTAACATGCCAAAAAGAAAATCACACGAGAAGAAGCAGTCAAATGGAACAAACACCAGAACGGAAAACACTTCCCACGGATCACCCACGGCATCAATGTTCACTGGCTCCTCTAGCGACCTTCCAAACCGTAAAGGTCAGCTCCACCTGTAAATCAACACTATCAAAATATAATTCTGCTAACAACTAACACCTGCAGCTACCCAAAGACGAGCAAGGGAGATGCGGAGAGCCATACTCCTAACAATACACAAAAAAACAAGTAAGAAAGGAGATATCTCTCCACAGAATTGCTTTCAACTCCTCTGTCTTAAACAAGTGCACCTACTCTCAACAACTAAAAATAGCTTCTCCTTAGCCTAACTATCTTTTCCTACTTCTGTTTACTTAGGATCCAAAGCCAAAAATATGAGGAAAACGTTGTGAGCTCAAAAGCAAACATCTAATGGGATCCTCTAATGCCCATTCTGTCATGTTCTGGTTTGGGAAAAAGAAAAGAAAGGGACCAGAGGTCCAAACAGGACACCAGTATTCACTATATGCTGTCAAAAAGATTCTCTATGGTTCTTAAAACCAATGTTAAAACAAACAAACGACAACATCCATAAGCCAAACTACTCTACTATTAACAACGTACCCAGCTCCGCGCTTGCGCGGGGGCTATGCCCCTAGTTATGATAGAAATAAAGTAACTATGAAAGCTAATTCACAAAATCTGTTTATGTCGAGAAAATTAGATGCATTAATACACAAATCAGTTTATTTGGAACTCTCGTTTAATAAAAACTGATCATGGACGTAATAAGAGGAAACATATGCTTGGAACCACAGTAAGATATAAACAAGTTTTGAGACTTAAACTATAATTTGGTTTAATTGGGGCTATCTTGGATCTTAAATCAGAGTATCAGCCCTACACAAGAAACCAGGCCTTAGCCCTAAACTCACAAAAGTCAATCAAAATCGAAACCTAAACCGTAAAATCGCATATAATCATAGTATTTTCTTAAACCAACATCAAACCAGGCTCTAGCCCTTAACTGCGCAAGATTCAATCAACATCAAAGCCAAAACTTTAAAATTGCATAGTCAAAGTCTATTTTCATTGTTCACTGAAGAAGAAAGCTGTTGGTTACGGTCTTTATTATACCATTTCATTTTCCTAAGATTTTTCACACTGTAATTATTTAATAAAAACATATTACATTGAAGATTTGAAGTCATTGTTTCAGTATTTGTTGGCAAAATTATAATTAGGAAAATGCACTGATTAATCAAAAAAAAAGATTATTTATAATCTCAATGTCATTATAGTGTAAATAACTTCAAAAACTTAAGAATATTTTATATTTGTATTTCTATTTTAATTATAGAAATAAGAAACAAGACCCTAGCACACTGCAAACCAAAAGGCAAAGCCTTAAGTTGGTGTGTGTTCACAAACTCATACTGACACACACACATACCAAAATATTCCAGAATTAAAAAAAAATGGTTACAGAATAAGAGTTTTAACTACAGCGCACTTCTTGTTCTATCAGCTTAAGTCTTCCTCTGCGCCTGCACCGGCTACTGCAGCAGCGTATCTCCTTGGCCCACCTGTTTTTTTCTCCATTATAATTTGCACATTAACATACACCGGACCAGAGTATGATAAATATTGTTGGCTTTTGCTCTACTCAATTGAGAACGACTGCAGATTAAGTCAGGTGTGCATACCTTGTTTACGCGAGGTACCGTACATGCAGCAAATGAAGCATACTTCAGAACAAATAACGGCACAGAAGATACTTAGTGCCTTAATTAGTTATAAAGATAGGAAACAGTAGAAAGTTAACTTCATTTTTTTCATGAGTGGAAACACTGGCAGTGTGAAACTTACTTGGTTGCAAAAAGATACCACACTGAGACATCCTCACAAGCACCTTCCGCCAATCTCGGACTCAATGCCTAGCTTTGGGTACAAAATCAAAGCTCTCTTAGAGAGCCTCTCTGTGTATTTGGAGATGGCATATTTGTGCAACCTGAAATGTCCAAGTAAGTCCCAATTTTTAGCCACCAAACCATAGAGGCCGTTTTGTATAAGAAGCGATCCCCCGCACGTGTAAGCACGTTTGGTTTCTTCTTAGCTAAATTTGATTATTGCCAGGGTCTTGTTTTTTACTGGTACTTGGTTGAAACTGTTTGAAGAACAGTGACAAGTTATTTTTGAGAGAAAAATAAAAAAAAAATGAAAGAAAAGACAACGAGTATTCGAACAAGATCCACATATTGACAGAAGAACGGACATCCTGAATAATCTACGTAAGTTCAAAGCTACCACAATAGAGAAGAAGCTCAATCCCCATTTAAACACACTCTTCTTGCTCTTGTTTGTTTCAGCCTCTTCTGTCTTAACTTTTGGCCTCAGAATCCAAATTTAACTTTGGTTTCTCACAGGTATCTTCTCTATCATGTATAGATGATGTTGATGAGCTTTCACCGGACTGTTAGCCGCTCTCTGTTTTCTAGTAGTACAGACAGTGACTGAATCCTGTGTGAAACCGTGCCTGTGATGCTCTGAATCGTGTCTCTTCTCCCTGTTTCGTCTTGAACTTCTTGGGCGATTGGTCATAGAGCAAACAGATTCGTTTTGAACTCAGAGCTTCTGTTCCTTTGATGAAAGCAAACTGTCTTTATGTTATCATCTCCAACACAGAAGAATGGAATGTGAAAGCAAAGTAGCAGAATAATGAAACTACCCTTGCTTTTTGGTTTATATTTGGAGAGGAACAAAGAAAAGCGTTATGTTTTTGGTTATAGACGATCTTCATCATCAATTTGGTTGCCTTTTGACCTTGCTTTGTTCCCGTTTGGTCAACAGTTTGGTCTTAGTTCCTATATAATCTAATATAGTAGTATCAAGATCTTTCTTGATAAAAAGGTAACATCAGTTTCCGGTCGAGACTATGACCTTCTTAGCAAACAGCTTTAAATTATGTCGTAAAGATTTTTTTTTGGGTTTTTAAGAAGAGGTTAATCTTGCAAATTCCGAAATATTAAACACCAGCTTGCAAAGAAATACTTGAGTACGAAGACAGGAAGTGGAATGTCCGTGAAAAGTGAGGATCTTATTTGCAAAATCTAACTTGGTAGATATGTAGGGTTTGGTTTTATTTTGGGTCTAAAAGATAGAACCATGAAGAGGGTCAAGAGGAAGGAGACGAAACAATGTCTTACGTTGGAAGAAGATAAAGATGAAAACGATCCGTTTTCGATTATTCCTCTGGATCTAATCGTAGAGATTCTCCTGAAAGTTCCGACCAAATCTGTAGCTAGTCTTGTCTTCGTCTCAAAACAATGGCTATCCATAATCAGTGGCAAATATTTTATCAATCAGTACCTGCATGCTCGATCTTCACCTCGGCTTCTTTTCACAGTCTTGGGCGCCTACGAGCCAGTGCAGTTCTTACATTCATGTTCCCAGGTTGATCCATCTTCTGACCGTCATAGGGTAAACATAACTCCAGAAACGAAGAAGAAGAAGAAGAAGAACCATGTCCATGCTTTTTCTCCACCAATCCGCGGCTTGATCTGCCGTCAAATGGATACTAGAGTTATGATAGGAAACCCTACTACGGGCCAATTCTTAATGTTGCCTAGACTCAAAACTACAAGAAGAGGTGTGTTATCCTTTTTGGGGTATGATCCAGTGAATGATATATACAAAGTGTTGTGCCTGACAGTACTACTACGAGGTCATCAAGAACGTGAATCACAAGTTGTGGCCGAAGATTATCAAGTGTACACTCTAGGAACCCAACAAAAATGGAGAATGGTTAAATGTAAGCATCCTCATCTTCCTCCTACTCCTTCTCATGTTACTAATAAAGAAATATGTTTAAAAGGGGTACTATATTATTATGCTTGGATAAAAAATGAAGGATCCTTGATAAGCTTCGATCTGATATCTGAAGAGTTTAATGTCGTTAAGTTGCCTGAGGATATCCATTGTCTAGTGAGCTACACTGGAAAAGTAGCAATAACAAGTTTTCCTACCACCAACGTGAAGTTCACTTGTGGGTTCTAGAAGATGCCAGTAAGCAAGAATGGTCAAAATTTCCAATTGTTGTTCCTTTTTGGAGAGAATTAGTTGGAAAAAACCATAGATTCAGGTTCAGGGGTACAGTTAGTACTGGTGAGCTTATATTCACACCTCTCCATCCCGATAAGGTGCCATTCTTTTTCATCAGTTACAATCTCAAGGAAAACAAAGCCCAAAAAGTTGTGGTTAGAGAATTTGGAGGTCCCTATGATTACAACGAAGTCTATTTTGATCACGTTGAGAGTCCTATGTTCTGTCAAACCTAAGTTAATCCTTCTTTTCTGTTGCTTTTCATTGAAGATGTCAGACATAGTAGTCTTTTGTGGTTGTTTTACATTTGATTTTCTTATTTTGTTTAATTTGAAGAGCACATTAGTTTTATTTAATAAGAGAGAATTAATTATTATTTCCTCATTAATCGTTACTGATGTAATTAAAGTCATTAAAAACCTTGACAATTAAATAAACGTGATTTACCAATATTTGATTACACATTCCATACGAAATTTAGTATTGATATTTATAAAATTCAGTATACATTTTATAACGGACCAACATTAAGGACCGGCTATATAAACTATAGTTACAAAGTTTTGAACCAACATTGAAAAAATTAACCACTGATTTAACCTCTTTCAGTGTCAGTTTGAAATTCAACCACTTGTTGTGAACTTCTCAAAATTCAATGTTTCTGGTCTCAGAACTCAAGACTGCTGTCTCACAGCTCTTGTCTGACTTAATAAAGGTCCTACTCTGATCTATAAATAGGAGACTAGGCTTCAATTGCACAAAGGAATGGAACTTGGCCTAACCCCTACCATTTTCTTATAGTTTAAGATTTCGTTGCAAGTAAACGGGTTTTCTGTGCGAGGTTGTGAAATTCTCAAAATTGAATATTTCTGGTTTCAGAACACAAGACTATGTCCCACAGCGCTTGTCTGACTTATCAGCGATGAAAATGCGAACATTTGAAAGGTAATGGCAAGTCTTTAAGATTAAAGTGAGGTCATACTTAATATTTTGACATTCAATACAAACTATGAAAAAACCGAATCATATCCTGAATGACCACCAATGCCCGTTTGAAAATAAAACATCAAACATACATATCATGCTGAATAGATATACTGAAGCTAACAAGAAAGAGAAGAACATACAGATACTGCATGATGTTGGATAATCTTGTCAAGATTAGGTCTCAAATGATTTGGAAGCTTTTCAAAGGGGCCAGACTCCAGATAACAGTTAATGTATCAGATTAATATTATCAAGTTTGATTGTTGGGTTTGAACAGATCTGCATGGTCAACAAACTTGGGTATGGGAACTGGGATGAGCTAAAGGCAGCATTCAGGACGTCGCCTCTGTTCAGGTTCGACTGGTTTGTGAAATCAACGCACGAGTCAGGAACTCGCTAGAAGATGCGACACTCTGATTCGACTGATTGAGAAAGAGAACCAAGAGTGTGATGAGAGAGAGAGGCAAGCCCGTAAAGAGAAGAAGCTCGCAAAGGTAAAACAATGTTAACTTATATAGTTATTTATCTTTATATTAAATTTTCCTCCGGATGCTTATAGCTTCTGTTTTTTTAATTTTTGAAGAGTGCAACACCGGCAAAGCGACCTTTAGGAAGGCAACAAAGTGAGAGTCCTCCATCATTGAAGAAACGAAAGCATCTGAGTGACTGAGATGATTAGCTGAGCTCAGTTAAGCTTGTGTTGTAGAATAAAACTAAGGTTAATCTTAAACATAGTAGGTGAATTTGAATCTGGTCTGGTGAATGTTGTCCTGGAATTAACTTATATAATTTGTATTATATAGTCATATTATTCAGGAACTAGTGTGGCGTGAATAAAGGCCATTTATTAGTAGTAATCGTTGTTCGAGAAAGAAAGAAAAAACAAAGAGAGATGGCCGTATGAGAGAGAATCTATTTATATATGGACAAATGGTAAATGACAGAAGCTTTGGTTTTGGTCTCTCTCTGCCAGACCCCAAAAATAATCTTCTTTTCTCCTTTCTTAATGTTGTTCTAGTTCATGAAGAATCAAATGATGTTTTCCTCTTTTTTCTATGTTTTAACTTGAAGAAGTCTTAGCTTCTATAGGGGAGTCACCACTAGTCTCAGCTGGCTCTTCACGGCTCAAGCCACTGACCATTGGAGAAGAACTTGCAGCAGTCACAGCCTCTGTAGCAGGTTCATTGCTCGAACTTACTGGAGCTGATGCGCCGCTGAGTGAGGATGATCCGATTGGGTATGGAGCCACGGGGATATCAGTTAGCGAAGATGCAGACGGGCTGTAGCTAAGTGTAGAACTCATCGAGTGATCAAACTTACACGCCGGTCCAAACTTGCAGATTCCATGTTGCGCAAAGTGAGTGCATAGCGCTACGCCCTGTATCAAACATGTATTGAGAATGTTTTCTCCATACCTTAACTGGCAAAAAGGTTGGTTCTGTGAGAAAATGTACAAGACTTACGGGACGGAGTGGAAGGCCACTGGAGCTGAGGAGAACACCGGTTTTGGGTTGAACTGCGTCTAGAGGATGATGGTATCTACACGAAGATCCGAACTTACAGTCTCCGGTTCTCATGAAGTATTGGCACTCAGGTTGATCAGGTCGCTGAGGAAAAGGTTGTTCTGTTGGGGTAGTCAAGGAAGGTCCACTAGATTGGTATGTTCCTGTATAAGCAGGCCCTGAAGGAGATAAAGAAGCCATTCCATAAACAGAGCTTGATCCAATAGACGGTTGTGTTCCAGGTGAAGGCATTGCACTTAAAGAAGCCTAATACAAAAGAAACTGATTCATATTAAGCCAAACAGAGAGGTAGCAAATGAAGAAACTCAAAAAGCTAGAATACCTGGTAAGGATTCCAACTAGGGTGTGTAACCATCCCCGGGGGCATAACCATCGGAGGAGGACCATAGTGACTTGGAAGATACGAACCAGGTAAAAGAGAAGGCCTTGACAAAACTAAACCATACTGTTGAGACGAAGGCACGGCTTGAGATTGAAGTGTTGGATACATAGTCTGTAACTGTTGTTGCGACTGTTGCTGTTGCTGCTGCTGCTGTTGAGGTTGTCCTTGTACAGAGAGTGGGACTGGATGGTTGAATTTACAAGTCAAACCGAATTTACACTGACCGGTTCTCATGTAATAAGAGCACTCTTTCTCTCCCTAGTAACCAATTTTAAGAAGAGCTTGTAAGAGAAGATACAACACAATGTGTGGATGGAGAGATGAAAGAACACAAACCGGGCGTAATGGAAATCCCAAATAACTTAACGAGACAGGTGCAACCGAACCACTTCCTTGCCTAGGATGATGATACTTGCAAGAAGCACCGAACTGACATGTCCCCGTTCTCATAAAATGCTGCACAAAAACAAAGACGAAACAAAAAATTAAATCTAAAAAGTTCACACCTTTCTCTAATAAAACAAAAACAGAGAAACTGAAACAGAGATTTGATTAATTACAAAACCTGACAAACAGGATGTCCCATCCTCTCCGGTAAAGCCCCATCTCCTCCTCCTCCTCTCACACCTCCAACAACCTAAACACCCAAACCAAGAGCTCACTGATTCAATCTGAAAACGAAGATCATAAATCAAAATTAGGAAACTTTCTTACAGCTCCACGATCTGGCGGGTGATTAAACCGACATCTTGACCCGTACCCGCAAACCCCGGTTCGCAGGTAATAAATACAATCAGGCTCATCGGATCGCTCCGGATACGATTCTCCTCCTCCTCCTCCAGCTCCGCCGCCGCTCAACCCTAACCGCCCCATCGAAGCTACAAAAACACGCATTTTTCAAAAACAGAGTACTTAGAAAGCTAATCGCCCAATAAATCAAGGCTCTCCATTTAAGAAAGACATTACCTTCAACTCCATGAGAGGCCCATTGAATCGACGGATCCGATCGCGACACTTCTTCACCGGCGCGACCGTACCGCTCCATTTTCTAACAGAGGGAGACAAATCTCCCAGTAACAAAAAGAGGAAACCTTTTTTTTTTGGCTTTTGTCGGAATGTCTGAAAGCTCCGATCGAAGAATTATAAAGAAAAGGCAGATCGTGTGTTTGCTTCCACACCACTCCCACTCGCTTTGATCTCTCTAGCTTCAAAGCTACAAGAAGAAACAGAACTCAAGACAACAATTTATTTTCTTTTAATATAATTTTTGGCTTTCGATTTTTATTTATTATTATTACAAAAAGTTTTATTTTATTTTAATCTTTCTTTATCCGTACTCGCATCTTTCGTGGTGTTTTGCCGGTGGTGGTTAATATACGCGGCATTAAAACATATTTGTAGAATGTAAATCTACAAATTCATTTACAAACATAGTTTTGAGTTTAAGCTAAAAACTAAACTCAAGGTTAAATATTGGAAAGCTTAACTCCAATCACTAGACTGCTATATTGGGTAATACTTTCAACGATTTAAGTCTATAGATCTGACTTATTTTATTTGTTGTTTATTCGTACATTAAAGTATAAGAAAGGGACTCTGGTTAGATTTTAGTGTATATATAAATACTGTACTAGATTGTAGAAAGTTTCTGTATTGTCAAGTTTGTTTCTAGTTTAATGATATGAAAGTATATATATTTCAGGACACTGTAACTTTCTTTCATCACTCGTGATCAGAGCCGGATCTGAGATTTTGGGGGCCTGTAATCATGTTTTATGTAAAAAAAATTTTTTATCGATTTGGGGGCCTAAAATATATTTTTGGGGGCTTCTATTTATGTAATTTTTTTCAAAAATTTTGAGGGCCTGTTGCAAATATTTCATGAGGCATTGCCCAGATCCGGCCCTGCTCGTGATTGTGTCAAAGTTACTATGACTTTGCTCGCAACAATTAGAGAAGTCAAATGGGTTTGGTCACAAAACGACCAATCGAACGGCTAGCATTGAGCTGATGAGCAACGCTACATATCTATTCCAAAGTCACTGTCCATTGATGTTGCTGACCAAACGAACCTTGGGGATCCTCTAGTGTAGTAGGTAAAGAAGCCCATTTTCTTCATAAAGTTCAAATTGATATGATTTCTTTTCCCCCATTCAATGAGAGTTAAATTTGAATAACGAGAACCAAGTAGAGTCAAATTTAGTTATTTTAGTTATAATTTTATTGATATAAAAAGGATAAAATCTGCCTTTACTTTCAATTTTGTGGTGGGTCTAGTAATTTTCTAGATATGAAATGTGTGATTCTAAAGAAGTTTTTCAAGGTTCTTAGTATATTTACCAATGCCACTCATTGACTCGATTTAGAAATGTTGCACATTTGTAGTTATATTAAGGATATTCAAGATCTTGCACACCAAAGACAGTTCATATCAAATAAGAATAATATAAAATCGTGATCTAACTTTAGTAATAGAAATATAAAAAGTTTTTGGTTGAGACCAAATTTGAGATAAGATACTATGATATCAATACTTTAACAAAAAAAAACTATGATATCAATTCGCCGTAACGTCATCCCAAGAAATAAAAGTGTTCCGGTTTGTAAAGTCGATAAGTAATTATTAGTCAGGTTTGATGACCACTAAAACAATGTTGCAAAAGAAGTTTGGGGTAATAATAATAAATTTATGTAATTAAACAAAAAGGTAGAAGGTTTGACTTAGACTTGAAAGACATGTGGCAAGGTTTCGAAGATTGTGGTTTGACTTGGACATGAATGACATGGCCACATGGGGCCAGGTTTCGAAGATTGTGTTATTCCCCAAAGGATCTCTTGGACCATAACATCTCTCCTTTTCATCTACCATATGTCGGCGAGCATCTGATTATTTGGAACCAGATCTTTTTTTGCAGAAATAGAAGATAGAATCAGCAAAATAGTTGTATTGTTAAACGTCAGGAATTGTGACTAACTGACTATGGCTTCTTCTGATGGATCAATCTTCATGTCTACTCTTATCAAATGTGTATCTAACTACGCAAAAACTAATTGACTATGTTTGTTAGAGCATCTCCTTTTGCATGTTCCAAAAACAACTTTACTAAACGAATGATGAATAAACTCATTCTTTACAAAACGAAAGGTCCAAATAAAAATGTGGATGGATATCCAACTATAGCCAACACCAAATCTATTGTTCATCTTCAAATTAAATAAAATAAGAAAATCTAATGTAAAACAGACAGGTCTACACAAAACTACTATATATCTGAGATCTTCACCGAGAAGTATGAAATATAGTACACAATTTTATAAATATAATATAGTATACAATTTCGTATGGAAAGTGTAATCAAATATTGGTAAATCATCTAATCTATTAAAAAGAAAGTACAATTTATAATTAATCCTAACTTTTTCTTAATATTTACATAACCATGCCACTAACTTTAAATACCATTGTTCTAACTTTACTAAGCCATCCTAATTAAAACAATAGATTTGACAAACTTAAACGTATTACTAAAATCATTGATACTCCATAACAGCTCCTTTATCTTAGCAATCACACTAACTACGATATCATTATTTAATTAACACCTCATATTTTTAAGCTATCACATTTCGCAATATCATTTTTTATTACTTCCAATCAATACTATTAAAATAGATGACTTTTTTTAGAAGTGACCTTCTGTTTCAACTATATTTACCATTTTGTGCCACTGAAACATTTTTAGTCTATTGTTTTTATCTAATGCCTTTATTTATTGAATTTTCTTTTCTTTAAACAGCAGACGTTTAACGTTGCCTTCCTAACAACAACTACATTTAAAACAAACTTTTCTTAGACAGTATATTTATCAAATCTTTGTAAACTGATAATAATGCTCCGTGTACGCCAAAGCTTCAATGTTTATTTGATTCTGCAAGCTTCCAAATAAAAACAACAATACATCCTGTTAATAGCAGTGTATCGACCATTCATATTTTCCAATGAATGTTTTGGTTACAAACAATTTCACAAGAAAACATCGAAGTTTTATTATGTTTATTATTCAAAATCATATATATATATATATATATATATATATATATATATATATATATATATCTATCATTTTAATTTCCAAATTCGTTTATATATATTTGTAAGATAGCATTTTTGTATGACCCACCATAAACACCAAAACATTTCTATTTTAATTTAATAAAATTAAGAAATGTCATAAATACAATCTTTTTTTTTCAAATTAATAACCATGAATATATCTATACCATTAACTAAAAAGCTAAATTTTAAGAAAATTAACTTAATTTTAGGAAGTTTCTTAGATAACAATAGCAAATTAAAGAACAATAAAATATTTAGTTGATCTTTATATTTCCATATCTTCAAAATATCAATAAAGAATCAAAACAAGAAACGGCAAATTTTGGTAAATTAGATCCCTATTATTATCTTCGCGGGATTAACCACTTTGTTGAATTTGCAAAGCTTTTTCAAATCAATAAACAAAAAATTTAAACCCCTTAATCAAAAGCTAATTTGTGGGGAAAATAAAAAAATATTCTAAATCAAAAGCTAAAAATTTGGCAAATAAACTAAATTTTCGGAAGTTCCATCGAATATACTAAATTATAGATACTAATCTTTTTCAAATCAATAGCCATAGATAAAAAATTTAATCAAATAAACTAATTTTCCGAAGTTGCTAAAATAACAATAGCCAATATACTAAATCATAAATTAATGGCCGATCTTTAAATTTTCATATCTTCAAAATATCAATAACAACCAATCAAAACAAGAAACCACACAATTTGGTAACTTAAATCTATATTATAATAAACCCAAAAATCTTATTTCCTATAACTTGCATAAACTTGATTCGCTAGATATATAATTTTACAAAACTCACGCCCTATTCTCTAACAGTATTGAAAAGGAATATCCTAAACCCACGACCTTTTCTTTTCTTATATAGACAGCATTTTAACATCAAAGAAAACACACAGATTTCAAAATGTTTCTCATATAATGTCTTTTAAGAAAAAAAATTGAGTAATGAAATTAGGCCATTGAAAACAACTTGGATGAAGCCAAAGTCATCCACACCTGGAAACCATCGAATGTTGGGTTAGTGAGACTTTATGGATCATTTAATTGCAGACAAAAAGGTAAATACTGCAACTTTTCTAAGTTTTCAATTTACGATTTGTTTTTAAAGCTCATCATCTAAAGTTCTTTGCTAAAACAAATTTGTCATGATGATCACTTAATATCATCAAGCAACTTGCCAATATTTTCCTAACAATTCAGAATCCGTTCCATTCCTACTCAGTATTTATAGGAATTGCGTAGAAATCTATTACCAAAATTTCGTTTGGATCATGTCTAATGCCATCTCTGTATTTCCTCATCTCTTTTAATGTTTTTCCAGAACGTAACTGTAAAAGAAAATACGACATAAGTATACTGTTGATGCACGTAAAATAGATTTATTACTTTGTTTCCAACGAAATAATAAACAGAAATTAAATTGTAAATCTATTTGAGTAACATACTTATCTTCTAAGTTTGGATGTACGACACAGCTTGGATCCTATTACTTGATAAAATCCTGAAGTTTACAATATAAAACATATTAAAGTTTGTGGTTATGAATAACCTAATTGATACTACAAGTGACAATATATTAAGCCTTACGCTATATAAAACATATAAACACTTATCTTCATTCAGTTTGTATTTTTGCACTCTTTGGATGTCAAAACTTGGTAATTCCTGAAGTTTTCAATATCAAAATCAAGTAAGAAATTATGTATTGTAGATGACAATATATATACTATAAGGTGATGGTAAATAAATAAAAAATTACTATGGAATATAACCAAAGAGATTAGTTAGTAAACTTTAACAAAATTTCAGTGATAGTTTATACCTTAATCAAGGTATAGTGAAAATCCTTTTTCATTTGTATAGATGTTTGTGAACTCCCCTTGAGAAAACCTTAAACAAAAACAAAAGACAGTGGTAATAATAAGACATAAGCTTTAGAAACATAGATAATCAAAGAAGAAAGACAAAGATGTTAAATTTGATTTACCTTTATGGATCTGTTGAATTGCTTTAATGGTAGATCTCCATCTTTCTGCAGGCAAGCCATCAAATCAGACAACATCACGAGGATCTATCTCTTAATGTCTCAGATAAACTTCAATATTTTCAAATCCATAATAGATTATCAAAGCCATCTGACATGACATGCAAAACAATCTAAAACAGTTGTTTCAGAAATACCGTGTAGCTTCAACTATTTATGAAGGATGAATATAGTTACCAGACAAGGGGTCACTGAAGAGAATTGTATCAGGGAAGATAGCTTTCCCAATCGCCATTTTGAGAAGTATTTTTTGTAGACAAGACGTTGTCTGAAACATGTTAAAAAAAATAAGGTATGTGTCGATTGCTTTGTTTCTAACGTTTGGGCTTCGGCCATCTTATGTAATTAGAGTTTCTTACTGGCTTTTCATAATAATTGTTGAATAGCATTACAGTCCATTATTTTAATATTATTGTTGACCATGAAAATCAATAATTATTCTGGCCTATTAAACTTGGTCCAGTTACAATTACATAACAAATTAAAAAATGGAGTTTTAAACTATCAACATTATAAATTAATTTACAAATTATATTTTTGAAGAAAAAAGAATTTATCTGGATGATAGTAATTTATAATTTATTTAATATGCAAAAAGATTCATACAATTTCAATTAATAGTATAGATGGGTCATAGTAATTTTTTATTTTAAAAATACATATTAACTACTATGGCCCATCTATAATGTTTTTTTTATATAATAAAAGATAGATGGAAAATATTAGTTAATATGTTTTTTTCAAATAACAAATATGTTTTACTTTTCACAGTTATTTCCATTAATTTAATAAGATTAAAAATATCATGCAAATTTTCTTCTTTTTGTAATCTTTTACTTTCAAATTTCTCATTACATAAAAATAGAAGGATATGTTATCACAATAACAAAACATTAATAACTTTCTCAATTATATCGATCAAAACAATATTAGAGACAATGAAATGTGTAATATTTTTATATAAAATTATGTGTACTTATAATGTTATTATGATTATATATGAAATCAAATCATGAAACTTTAGTGAAAGATATATAATTTGCATTTATTTAATTACTATTTGATTAATAAACAAAATACTATACTTTGTTATCTTTTTTTAAACAAAAATATATTTTTATCCATAGCTATATAACATCACTAATTTAATACTATTATCAAATTATTAGTAATAATTTTTAAAAAATATATTTTAAAAAAATATGATTACAAAAAAAAAATATGATTACACAAAGACACAAATATCAAAATTTTGTTTTAAAAAAACAGGTAAAACAAAAAATATTCCCGTCCTCAAAGAGGGCGGGTCAAAATCTAGTTTTCCTTTAAAACCAGTATATTCCACATACCTACATATTTATAATGAATTATCGGCAATATAAATAATTCCATCTGTTATGCCACAACCCCAACGTAAGTCATTTTAATGTTACAAATCTAAAATTCTAATGCAATTAACTAAATAACTTTCTTGTAATAAATGTGTAAGATTATATAATAAAGACAGCTGGAAATTAAAAAAATAAAATAAAATATAAAAAAACAGAACCAAACCAATTGGAATTTCCAGCTGTCTGTATTTTTGAAAAAAAATAATACGAAAGTCAGTTAAAAAAAAGATTATATAATAAATATCGTCTAATACCTATTTATCTAACTTATTAAAGGCTAGAAAACTGTTGCTACTAATAAATATATCAAATAATAATATATAGAAAACAAATGATTTGTTTTAGATTTTTTTTACCTTTAATGATTTGTTTTATTATAGCCTTAGCCTTAAAGTCGGAGCCTTTAGCCCTAAACTCTGAAAGATCCAATCAAAATCAAAGCCTAAACAGTTAAAATCGATCCTAATAAGCAACCTACGCTAATGGCTTCTCAAACCGTTGCTAACTGCCACACAATCCTATCGCAATTGAGTTCGTAAACCGATCCAATGAAAATCAAAGGCTAAACGTTAAAATCGATCCTAAGCAACCTACGCTAATCATCGCATAATCACAACACACTCTTCTTAAAATCCGTTGATAACTGCCACACAATCCTATCGCGATCGAGTTCTTAAACCCTAGGATTATGATTCGTTCGATACATGTTCATTTGCGTTTAAATTCCCTTCCATCAAGTGTATCGCTGCCGGAGAATCTGATCTGAGAATCTGATCGGAGTATCGGAGATTTTCTCGGAGCGAGAGAGAGAGGCGGAACGAGACAGGGAAGAAAACATAAGCTTTTTTTTGCCGCCTATCTCGTTATACTCTTGATATTTAAAAGTAAACTCTCTAATGACTTTTATTTTCTCTCTCTTTTCTTTATTTGTTTTTAAGTGAATGATGAAATGGCGTAGGTTGCATACTACTGTAGAGCGTCTTTTATATTGTTAGTTACTGCTATTTTTTTAGAGAAAACATCTGTTAAAAACATGAACTTTTAAATTAAAGCAAAAAAATTTTAATTCGCATTTGAGCCAAAAAAATCATCAACTTTCAAATATTTGCTACTTTAATTCTCATATAAGAATATTGAATAGTCAACTGTTAAAATCAATTAAAACTAAACGTCTGTTAGCTATCTAAATGATATTATTTTTATAAAACTTTTTAAAAGATTGATCAAACGGCGTCTTTATTTGGTTTCACAAAATAGATGTTTTAAAAGTTTCAGAAGAAAAAAAATCTGTTTGATCATTGTTTTAATCGATTTTTAAAATGATGTAGTTTAGAGAGTTAACATACGTTTATTCTTTAATCGATTTTAACAACTGACTATTTGGGGTTTCTTAAATGGCCGATTCAACAAAATATGAAGGTTAAAATGACCAATATTTGAAAGTTGGTGTTTTTTTGATTCAAACATGAGTTGAATGTCTTTTTGGCTTTAATTTGAAAATTCAAGATTTTAATAGTTGTTTTCTCTGTTTTTTAACCATATTTCGCTTACTTTAGATCAAAACTTTTGAACATGTTATATCACCTTACTTGTACCCTAAGGAATTGTTCCCAAGTCTCATGGAGCTTCTAATTACTCAGTGCAACCACCTTGCTTGGAATTTGGATTTACCCAGCCACAGTTTGTAAACATGTAAAACATATTATTCATCATCATCAGTGTCCTTTAATCTGTTTCTGAGTATGTAGCTCTTGTTCCTAGAGACTCAAGACGGGACATGAGCAGATGTGTGTTCTTCAGATGGTGATTGCGTTTGTTTCTTCGGGTATGCTTCCTTCATGTGGGTTGCATCTGCGAAATGCTGCCTCCTCATCTTGTTCCTTTTTGAAGTGTAAAGGGATGATCATAGAAAGCTCATAACTTGTGTAGGTTCAAATTTTGTATGTGATAAATAGTAGAAAAATATAAATATATAGAGAAAACAGCCAATAAAACTATGAACTTTCAAATTAAAGCAAAAAAACCCTTCAATTTATGTTTGAGCTAAAAAAATCTTCAACTTTCAAATATTGGCCATTTTAACTATCATATTTTGTTGACTCAGCCATTTAAGAAACTCAAATAGTCAGCTGTTAAACTCAATTGAGAAAAATATATGTTTTTAACTCTTTAAACTACATTATTTTAAAAGTTGATTAAACATTAATCAAACAAGGTAGTTTTGCTTTTGTAAACATTCAACTCATCTTTTTGCGGAACCGAAACTCTAAATCAACTTCATCTTCTTCAATTTCGAGTGAAGAGTATGAAGTCGATCTGAGACTTTAATTTCGCAAAAAAATGTTTGTAAGTGTTTAAAGAAGCAAAATAATGTTGTTTGACTAATTTATTTTAAAATGACATCAATTAGAGAGTTAAAACATCTATTTTTATAATCGAGTTTAATAGTTGACTATTCATGTTTCTTAAATGGCCGAGTCAACAAAATATGACAGTTAAAATGATCAATATTTAAAAGTTGAAGATTGTTTTAGCTCAAACATAAGTTGGAGGTTTTTTTGGCTTTAATTTGAAAGTTTGAGATTTTAATGGTTGTTTTCTCTAAATATATATATGTGAAGCATGTGCCGTTTATGGTAACATGAACCCACCACCCTCAAATGCATTTACTCCAGTTTCCAGTAAGCTGGAAGTAAAACCCTTGGATATCAAAACTGAAGAATAGCGAAGAGGGACACACTCCTCCTTGTTCAGATCAACAGATCCCTTCAGAGATTGTATTATTGTAGCTGTCAGTTGTGAATGATGTAGCAAAAAGCTCAATCCTGGAAAACATAAGCTAACAGGCTATATTAAAGACACGTGATGATCAAGTGTGAACCAATCGGAAGGGCTAAAAAAAAGTACCTGCGCGAGAAGACATAAGTGGAAGAGTAATGCTTCCGGTAACCATTGCGATATCAGTAAAGACATCCATAATGTCTCCAAGTTCAGAATGCAATCCAGGTATTGTGAGAAGTGCTATCAGTGTTAGATGATGCTTCAAGTAACGCTATTAAAAATTTATTTATTCGTGACATAACGAGAACTTGGGGAGATAAGCCCATGCCACGCAGGCTGATGGTGAGGGATATTCAATTGATCCAAGTGACTTCATCAGCTTCTGTATTGATTGTCAGCATTAACACCAGTGATGCGCGTTAAATGGAGATTTACACGATTGTATTAACGACCAAATAACATGAAATTAAGATCAGAAACAAACCTGGAGCTTTTGAAGTTGTGACTTAGCATCAGAAAGCATATTAAGATCTCTGCATGAGTAATCTTAACAGAATACAGAAAGCATATTAACATCATGACCAAACAAAAACAAATGTTTGTTCTTTAAAAAGAAATCTACACTGTCTGTGACATAAGACGAGACCTCCTCCAACACTACTGTATCCACAAACTTATTTGATACATCATTAGTAGCTAACTGGTCAAATACTTTAACCAGCAGATGCAATAATCGCTTAACTTCCACAGGCACATCTACAGCAGCCAGGGGTAGAGATACTTATGTCTATAGATGATAGACATTCCTCTATCGTTCTGTTTCACAGAGTGCAATACCAATGTCAAGTCGTCAAGATTACCTTCAGTGGGATTCACAAAATATCAGTTATAGAACGACCTTCAAGAATGATAATGTACTGCTCCAAATCATTCACGATGTTCGATCAAGATCAAGCTCCGATAGCTACCTCTAACCACCAGATGGTTGGTTACAAGTTACAACAGCCTGCAATTAGGATGAAAAGAGTCCTTTAACATACATTGAACCCTGCAAATGGGAATGATCAACCAACTTTCTGATCTCCCTTTTGACACACAAGATGACAGCGTCAAAAGGTATGCAATACTTGTGCTACTATTTTGTCATATACCATATTATGAGAAGACAAAATGACAATAGTAAATTTGTTTAATAATGCTGCCAAGAATATAATAATAAAACTTTTTTTACCAATATAAAAAAATAAAAATATATATAATCTAAAGTTTTAAAATATAATTAAAATTGATACAAGCTTGTAAATTACCATATTTTTATAAAATTATATTCATGTAAATTTTAATTTTATTATATACTTTTAAAACAAATTTTTTTATAAAAAATATACATATCTATAATATTTCTAATTTCAGTAAATAAGCACTACAAAAAAATCGTTTTGAATCATTTATTTTGTATATTTGAATCAATTATTATTATTTTTTTTTTTTTTTTTTTTTTTTTTTTT
>OVBX01002234.1:6188-21163 GCA_900406325.1 Erucastrum elatum | reverse complement strand
GTGTCAGCGGCATGTTGGTTAGCCGTTGGTACATGGGATAGATAAAGAAGTTGTTCAGTATAATGAAGAAGCATGAGGATATGTATGTTATGACTTGGACAGACCCGGCAGGGACTTTAAAGTGAGGACCGAGCCCACGGTCCGTGACTAGAGCTTGGAGTACCATCAAGCTTGTTTGCATCCCAACGGGAACACTAAATAATATGATGGCTAGCCACAACGGAAGAATTCGAAGAACGGATTTGAAATCTTCTACTTCCTGAACAGAGCATTGTCTCCACATGTTATTAATTTCACCACTCCCCCCTTCGGTCTTCAACTCTGCACGGTTCAAGAACCTGCACATGCAAAAACTCTTTCAGTTCTCGTTTAAAATTTCGTAAATCAGACAATCATTTTTGTTTTTCACCTGAAGCTTTTAGAGGGCAGTACAGCAGATGTCTTGTCGTTTTCTGGGAGACCGCCGTGATAATAGACATCGTCATTGGAAGAGATCACAGCTTTTCTTTTCGCTATAGCAGAGACTAAAACGCGGATTAGACTCGTGAAAGGACTTCCCATTGGTTTGTCATGCTTGTAGAACCGCTTCCCGCGGAGACGAAAATGATGAAACTGATCAAATTCGCAGCAGCGCAAAGACCAAACCCGAGCTTCCAGCCAGCATTATCCTGAGTATATATAATTGCTGTCGCGCTAATGATCGTGCCTGTACCTACCGCGAGGAAGTACCAGTTGACGAAACTTCCTTGATCTTCAGGTTTCTCGTATTGGTTTGCGCCAGCAGATACCAAAGTCGTTCGCCTCCCAGCTGATCCAGTAACCATTAGAGTTAAGGCTGCATACAGGATCCCAAGCTGCAATGTTGATGGTGATTGGCATAGGACTGAGCCCGTTTCACACGGTCTAGGTCTCAAGTAGTCCAAAGATGCGATAATAGTCAAAAGAAAGATGCCCTGACAAAAAAAAACGTTTTGAAGATGCTGAGCTAGTAGTCTATATTAGAATATAGTAGATAATTAATGAATTTTTGAANGCAATGTTGATGGTGATTGGCATAGGACTGAGCCCGTTTCACACGGTCTAGGTCTCAAGTAGCCCAAAGATGCGATAATAGTCAAAAGAAAGATGCCCTGACAACAAAAAAAAAACGTTTTGAAAATGCTGAGCTAGTAGTCTATATTAGAATATAGTAGATAATTAATGAATTTACGAGTAGAGAAATGAGAGTAGAAGCCATGATGACGGGAATGTTTCCAAAGAAAGAATCGGCTAGAATGGCTCCAACAATTGGGGTCATGGCAACACATCCATTGAAAATATTTGAAATCTGAGCAGCAGCGATGCTCTTGATGTTGAATTCCTCAATCAAGAAGACAATTAAGTTCAATATCGATCCAAAATAAGCAATGGACAGTCCTAATATTGTACCTGCACCACAGATAACCACACAGTAACTACCATTTCTCTGTGTTTCTTGATCCAAAAACATAAACCAAAAAAAAAACACAAACCGATCATGAAAGGAAGAGTATTCCAGCCACCGCGTCTGCTGCCTTGATCGCCAGAGCCTTGCCCTTCTGTGTCACCAGATACTAAACCAGCCATGGCAGAAAACAAGACGAGGCAGGAGCTATATTTGACTTGTGTTTGTGTGTGATCGTGCATTCAGATAGAAACCTTAGTGTTATATATAAGCGCAAATGCCGAAATATTTCTCTTTGTGCAATAATTTGGTAGTGATCCTGTTTTGTCTAAGCATATAATACCTAAATAAATTTTGACATTGCAACTACTGTTATCGTTTTCTAATATCACGTTTGGTGGACATAATAAACAACTAAAAAGGATTTTGCCAGATTTGTGCTAGATGTTGTTATGTTTATGCAGTGATCATCGAAGTTGAAGCATCCTCTATAGTTATGTATCTGTAAGATCAAAGAGTAGACGTTTTCCAGAATTAATTTACCATAAAGATCTCTTCTACTCACCGTGAGTTTGATGAGTGAAGGGTCTTCTGCGGTTTGATTTTTACAACTTTCTATTTATGTTCAGTTACAGAACAATTTATATTGTTGAAATGATTTGGTAATGATTTACTTAGTCCACAAAGACCTAACCACATTTTGACATTCTATCCTCTGTTGTCTTATTACAAATCAAGTTGGTGAATGTAATAGAAAATTGAAAATTATGTGACCAAATGTTAACAATTGTATCCGAAGAAACTTATATTAAACAGGATCTTTATACTATTTGTATGTCTTTTATCTAAGAACATTTCCAATATATTTCTATTTTATAAAATAAAATTCTATTTTATAAAATAAAATTCCATAGATTAAGATTTTATTCTAACTCTACATCATTTTATAATGAAAAATGAAGTAATAAACAAAAATAAAAGTCGAGCAAGATTATGATTGCATAATAATCTAGGATTTTGGAGTATTTTTGTAACGCTGTAATGGAGTAGCTTTCTATACAAAGTATGCAGTAGTTGTAAAAATGCTTTTGTGATGAATATAATTTAGCATTCATTCAAAAAAAAAAAATCGAGCAGTGCTCCATATCTACTGATACTGCGGAGATCTCCTCAACGTTTAAGATAGAGCTAGGAGATGGTGACAGCGTTGTTGAGACATGCGGAGTGTTGCAACGGATCCAGAGTTTTGAGAAATGAATGTGGGACAATATGCTTCATCCTGGTGTGTTATCCGCGTTTAAGTACGGTGCCAAGAAGAGCACTCCGCTTTTCCACATCTGGAGAAGCTGTGCGGAGTTACACTTTGCAGGGGGTGTTTGCTGCTCTAGGTGTGGTCAGATGATGCCTGGTAGTTTAGATGTTAGTGAGCTGTGTTTTGCTGACCAAGTGGCTCAACTCGGTGAAATCTTCAGAAGAGACGCTGGATGTATATTGCGTGGTTCGAACCTGTCTCCTCTCAGGATAAGACTATTCAAGATTCAGTTGGCATTTGTTGAAGCTTCTCTTCCCCCGGCAGGACTTCAAACTCATTGGACAGAGTCTTAGAAAACTTGGGGTCTGAAGCTATCGTCATCAAGTTCCCCTGAAGAACTTCATCAGGTTCTGACATGTTGGAGGTGCGGCTAAAGAGAGACTTGCTGTCTTCAAACTTTGAAACTTGTTAACTCTTGGATTTATGTCAGAAGAAGCTCTCGTCAGAGATGTTAAAATACTACCGTGGAATGTGGATACCGAAGACCACGGGAGGTGTAGCGTTTAGGTGTTTCAAAAAGAACAAAAACAAAAGTTACAACTTTTTTATGTTTCATTATGGAGTAGGTTTGTAACATTTGTTACTCCAAACTTTATAAAACCACACATATTCATTCACACTATTATTATACAATTATTCTTCTTAAACATGACAATAACAAACAAAGAAATTTGCAAATATACAACAAATTAAGTTGTTGTTTATTGGATGTTTTCTCTTATCGTTTCTTCTCTGTTCCTGCCGTTTTATGTCATCCAAACAAACATATGACTACAGTCCAATAGAAGGGCCAAGCTCATTAATTAAATGAAGACATTATGTGTACTTGTGTAAGTGTTTTAGATTGAAATCTTCATGAGACTAGACATGATATTCATGTTCATCCTTGTTTTTTTCTAATTGAATGTTAAATTGAATTCAAAAGAAAATATCTTTTGTATAACAAGTGTTACTTTGCTGATTTATGAAACTCCTATTTTTCTTTCCTATACTCCATCCAAAAATCAAAGAGTAAAACAAGCTAAAGCTTCAAACTCTTGTACCAAACCAATATCTCATCCCCTCCTCAAACTCTGCATCTCCTTTCCGTTGAATAATAGTGAGTTTATTCTTCACTCCTTTATCGATCAACCGTATCAAAAGTCTCACAGAAGGTCCTTCCCCATGTCTCCTCCGATTTGTCTCTCTCCAAATTGTGTGTACCGCAAGCTGAAGAGTATATCTTATGACAAAAGACTTCACCTTCCTCATACGAGTATTCCTCATGATTCTCAGTAAATCCTCCCACTGATCAGTATATTCATGTTGTAAAACCCCCGCCATCAGTTCCCTCCGAATTTGAGCAGTATAAACACACTCAAAGAAAAGATGCTCTATAGTCTCCAATGGCTCATTACATAAGACACAAGAACTGTCCACAGACCCATTCCAATGTCTCTCATCCTTGTTTTACATTGACCTAACTTATTACAGTTGCTAGTGGATAAGATTTGTTATACGTGACTACTTATTAGATAACTTAGAATACACACAATAATAGATAAAGACATAATTTCCCAACCAAAGAAGAATAAAACTTTCAAAATAAAACGACAAAGAAGAGGGGCATAAGAGAGTAATAAAGAGTGATTAAACATAGAGAAGAAAGAGTAATAAATAATGTTTGATTGTTTAGCAATATTTTAGAGAGCAATCCGATGAACAAAGCGAATAAACTGTATTTAGAACAAAGGTTGGTTAATCTGAAGAATGAAGACCTTGCCATTAACCGAAAGTTCCGTATGTATATCATTACTATTAGTTTGTCATTCGTGCCGTTAAGCTAACCATTATGTATAGCTTGCCATTTTGTAACGAATTTTAAGGGTAGCAATAGTAATTTAAAATAATAAAAAATTCTTCAAATTTACTACATAAAATACTAACATGACAATGTTTCTTTAAAGCGAGACATTTCAAATAATTTTCTCATATTTTATTTACAAATTTAGGGACCTAGTCTTTTTTCAGCATTGATCCTAATATATTGAAGATCCTAATTTTTGGATTTATATAATTAAGTTCCAGCCCGGTAATTTATAGGTTCAGTATATGCGGACTTCAGCCCTAGTTGACATATTTATTTTCGGGAAAATTGGTGAATATACCGTAAAACGAGTCTTTAATTAGCGCTTTGACTCTGATTTGACATTAATAATTTCATATCGAGAATAACCTTATTGAAGCTATGAGAGAAGACATGATGACTCTGCCACTTTCCTCTGTATGTGTCAGAAAGCTCTTCCCAAAACAAGCTACATGTCGGTACGTAATGAATCAGACTATATTTTCCTCATACTTTTTCTTACTTTTTTTCATCTTTTTTCATGTTTTTCTTCTTTCTTTCTTCAAATCCAATTCACTTTTTGATTTTCAGCATATAATTCATATTAGAATTTAAATTTCTCGTCACAAGACCAAAAAAACTGCAGAGATCATCGAGGCGCTAGACTCCGAAGAAATTGATTTTCTCCGCAAATCCACATCTAGGAAGATTATCCCAATTACGACAACTCACTGTTCTCCGGTGCTGTCGGATAGACAAAGAAGATGTACAACTCTCTACCGGCAATCCTATCAATTTTTTTCTGAGAAAGTTCATGATTGTCACCGACCTTAATTGTTGTTGTCTTCCAAATCAGAAGCGGCAGAGAAGGAAGAACTCTTTAAACGAGAAGCTATACTGGAACGAATTTTAAGGTTTTTTATATTTTGATTTCTTTTATTTCAATCGACCCCGTAACAATTAAATATTTTTGGTTAAGTTATCTATAAGGTTAGCGGATAACACATGCATTGCTTGTGTCCAGAATGCAATAATTTTTTATCGTCTGAGTGACATCAATTCTTAGCAGTTGATTCTTGTTTTTTGTATTACATTTAGAAATTACATCTCAGAGGACAAAGTACACAATTTTATAAGATGGTAGATTTAGTGTATTTTTACCTCTGCTAACTTGTATCTTAACGCCAACAAAAAGATATATACGCTAACATATGCATTTAATATAATGAAGTAATTGTAACAGATCGTTTTAGTCGCTAACACCAGTTGTAGAAGTTGATTATGTTGAGTGTCATCATTGATTGGTTGCTATTCATGCACGTAGCAGCTATCAATGAAGATATATGTGTTACACATAGGTGATTGTTGTTGTTAATTGCGCAACCAGATGGGCTGTGTGACTTCAATTCTTATTAGTCAATTCATGTTTTCTATTACAACTAGACATTTTGCGTCGTAGGTGGATAATTTGGCAATCATCTGATCCGCCCTGTAAGGGACACTCATGTAGACCCTGCCCTTATAAGGTTGACTACTACCCGAATTGCCAACATTTAAATCCAGATCAACGTTAAAATCCAGATCAACGTTATCCACTGATACATGCAGGTTATCAGCAGCCTTGTCATACACAACGCCCATACCAACACCCGTAAATCCCTAACAAATAAAAATGACAGTACTAATTAACTTATCAGCTAACCGTTATATTATCTGATACAATGTTTTGTAACTGTTCATTTTTCAGATACCTGTAAGAAGACAAGTTTCTGTCCCGACTTCGCCTGGTCCCTCCTGTTGGGAGACATATGATTTTGGCTGAGAACCCTCAATGTGTGACAATAGAGCAGTGAGGCTCACCTCCTCTGATCAAGAAGCCTCTTTCTCCTTACCTTTAACAATTGACACTTCAAAAGTTACATCCACGATATCCTGAAGCTGTTAAGATTATCGTTACACGCTAATTCTATCGTTAATCGTTACGCGTATGTGTAATCTCCTAAAACGGTTATCCACTCAGGGAAGCCATATGTCAGAAGGTAACAAGAGCTGATCAAGTTTGTACTTTGAATGCCCCATTTTAATCACTGAGTTGTAGCTTTCGTTTTTTTTCATAGTTTTCCTTTTCGCTTATCAACCAAACCAACACTCTCTCATATAGCTAAGATTTACAAGCTACTTTATCATTCATAGTGCCAAAAATTTATAATCGTAAATAATTATGATTTTTTATATCAGATATTGCATCTAAGAGACAGACACACAAACCAGAAGAAATACATGAAGGAAAAAAAGAATAGAACTGTTCATAAAAATAAATAAATAAATAAATAGCTCAGGCCTATCTACTTGAGACAGTCACCTATGGTCTCTGTCAGGAAATCTGACTCCTACTCTACACGCAGAAGACATTGCATCTTGTGTCAAGGATGAGGGCTGTTTCGTCCATTCCAGCCGAAAGAGGTAGAGCTTGGCCTTCTATTGTCACATCTTGGGTACTTTCCAAAATTGAACCACTATTAAGTATATTAAGCCAATTGCCCCTTTATTTTCCCAATATTTTAAATGGTAAAGCATATAAACTCTCTGTATTTTATACAGAGTATTCTAGTAGCAAAATCCTTGCGAAGGTGGCAGGCATTTCTTGTCTCCTTTCATTTTTTCTCTGAGAAACCTCAAAATCCTTGGGAGAAAGCAAAAGGAAGACAATATTTACATATTTTCTCTTTTCAAGGTATGTGCTATTTCTTCGGTACACTTTCTTTATATTTCTGTGACAATGAATTCTGAAAAAACTCTTTGATTTAAGGGCTTGATTTTATTTTTGTTTTGCAATATTTTCCGTGTATGGATGATCATAAAGAATGAAACTTAGAACCACACAGAGTAAAGTGAACGATTAAAACAGTGTGTGTCGTGAGTATCTTTTAATTTTTGGTAAAAATATTTTTAATCAGGAGTAAGAATGTCAGATAAAAATTGTGCACTATCATGTCTCCTCATTTTGATTTTGAATATATCATAACGATTCGGTGGTATAAGATCGTTCTAAGTTTTTTTGGTTTTCTGTTGATAATCTTTTTTGGTGCCATTTGTTCATACGATTAGGTTGAATCACTGTCTGGATTTTCTTGATCCATATCGAAGCTAATTGAAAGTTTCTGTACCAACTTGCCATTTATGTATTGACTTTTGATGATATGATATACATAAAAAAAATTAGCCTTTTGACTGGTTGTTAATTTAAATTACTGAATTCAGATTTTATTTACTTTACATCTCCGAAATAAAGCAAGAAACTAGTTCTGGGAAGAAAAATATTGAATTTTGACTGGTAAATAAATATTTAGAAGAAACTTCAAAAGGCTAAATGTTTTTAAAATATATTTTCATGATTAAAATGTTAAGCTGGTGAACTAAATTAAAAGAAAAACATTATTTGTAAATTTACTTATTATTCGTTTTCTTCAAAAAGTAACTTATTTTATGTTAATAATCTTAATATAAAATGAGAAATAGTTTTGACCAAAAAAAATGAGAAATAGTTGTTTTTTTTTTGGTAGATTGAGAAATAGTTGTTTGCACATCGATAATTAAAACTATTAAGATATATACTAGTTTTATAGTCAAAGTCTAAAAATAACGTGCACTCCACAACTAATGGGGCACAATGTGATATCCACATACAATAATAGACATCTTGAACTTTCAAGAAATAATGTTTATACGGATGGCATATTAGAGCACCTCCATCCAAAATCTTCTAAATGCAGGTTCTTAAAAATGTATTAATAAAACAAAATAGTAAGATAGAGGTTGAGATACATGAGAAGCGTTGGTGGCCTAGTGGTTCCAGCGAATCTTCTCACACACGACTACCCGAGGTCGCCAGTTCGATACTCGGAGACAGCGGGGTGGTACTATGCCTCTCCAAATAAATCCTTCCTCATACGAGTAGGGACAAGCGGTGTATACCAACCAGTAGGTCCAAGCCGGAGGGGTTTTCCCATACGAGTAGGGGCAAGCTGAGTATATATTAATCCGTAGGTCCAAACCGGAGGGGAGGAATTTCCTGGATTTGGGGCCGCGCAAGCGGTGGGGCTAGTCACTATAAAAAGTTTACTCTAAACAGTTCAAACACTATATCACCATCCTTTTTCAAACAAAGAGAGGAGAGAGAAGTGAAACTCTCTCTTTAGTGTCTCTCCTCCTCCATCAGTTAACCTAGCCGCCGCTCCAATCTCAACGCTCTCAGGCGGCCGACGGTTTTTCTCACCGTCGGTCTCCCTCCCCTGTCGCTTGTGCTCGCGTTCTCCGCCTTATCCCTCTGTTATCATCTTCCTGTCTCTCCTCCTTGCTTGATGTGTCTGGGTCCGATGGATTCTCCTCCGCCGAATCAAACTGAAATCAAAGGGTCTTTGATCTCTCCGGACCACCAGCGAGGCGAGACGGGTTGGTGATGGCCTTGGGTGCCCTGAATCTACTTCTAGTCGCCGTTTGCGCTCGGTTCTGGGTCAGATCTGAGATCCGAGATACCGCCAGAAGCTTGACGCGTCGCTGCCGTTCTCGCTTCTGCTCCGTGGTCTCGCCCCAATCGGTCTATTCTAGGGTTTTGTTTACAGGGTTTTCGTAGAGTTCCTCCTCTCTCTCAGTGAAGGGTGGTTGTGAGGCGCACCACCGAGGTCCTCTGTCTCCTAAGCTCAAACGACAGTTCCCATGGTGTTCCACTGCGAATGAATGGCTCTCCTTCCCTGCTCTCATCGTCTTCTACCAGGGTCTTGAGGACAACCCCGACGTCGACGGTTCCTGCGGAAAGATTGTAGCTTTTTCTCTCTTTAGGCCACCTGCTTCAAGGAGTCCAGTGCTCCTTCCGTGTTTCAACTTCCCTCTCCAAAGCTCCCGGTAGATCTCTGATATGTAAACTTGCCGTCTCCGCCGCATCTCTGTGTCGCGCAGCGGATTGAGGGGGCCATAACTACCGTCTGCGCTTGACCATGTACTTCATATTCAGTGGTGTAGCAGCAGGTTTACTTTCTAGACATCTTCTGTGTTAACTTGAGCTTGCTTTGTCGGCGTCCTCCTCCAGCGGAGCTCAGGGGTGTGAGCCAGACGCTTCCGTCGACGCCTGCTTGGTGCCACTTCGGTGAGGCTCATCAAACTCGCTTTCAAGTTATTCTCCTGCTCTCTGTTTCAAACCTGTAGAGCACGAAGGCTTTGGTAAGGGAGCTCAAAATGCTGTCTTTGTGCTTCATTGTAGTAATTAACTTCTCGCTAGCCATTGTTTGGTTGCTTGGTGTTGATTTCCATAGGTTCTTTGGGGTTTTTTAAAAACTTTTTGCAGCCCTTTAAACCTGATTAGCTGCAAAGCATACTTTGGTTTCATTAACTTGTAACCGGATCTTCATTAGTTCTTAATGATATTTACCATTTAGCAAAAAAAAAGAGGTTGAGATACATGTTCTCATTATAGAGTATGTAACATAATCCTAAAAACTTCACCTGCCATTTGTCATTTTGTAAGTGACTTTCTCTTTTACAAAATTTAATCCCTTATATATTATTTTTAAAAATTACAATATTTTAACTATGACATCACTAGAATACTTCTTAAAAATTATAAAGAAAAGTTTCCCCATATAAATATTTATTATATTCTTCATTAAACTAACCATAATTAATTAATAATATATAATTAATATTTTTTCATTCGTTCCTTAAATAAAAAGTATGTATTACCTAATGTGATTAATATATATATATATATATATATATATATATATATATCACAATTGATGATTTTTAATAATAGATATTCGATAACATTTTGTGTATCGCTCATCATTTTTGTATAATTTTATATAATTAAAATAAATTAAAAATTACATTAACCATATAACATAAATTTATATTTTTGTATATGTTATATATTAAATCTTAAAAACGACTATAAATTATTAAACTATTTAAAGTCTCATAATAAAAGTTTTGAAAACCATAATTTAAAATTTGTTATAACAAAAATACAAATGATCATAACTATATAGTAAAAGTCATAAATTATTTAAAATATTAAAACTCTCATGTTTTTGTTACCAATAATTTAATAATTTGTTAAGAAGATAAAAATGATCATAAAAATATTTAAGTAAAAATATATTATATATCTAAACTAATATCATTTGAATTTAATTATATAACACATAAAATAGATAAAAATGATTGTTATATACATTTACCATAAACTGATTTTGTAAATAAAAATTGATTTCTTTAGTTTATGTGTTTGCACAAATTTAATTATATACATAATATTTTCAATTATTTAATATATATATTTATTGTATTGTTGTTTTGTAATATGTAAAAAAAACGTAAAATAGGTAATAATATGTTAAATGATTTTAATATGCAATGCTCATGAGAAATTGTCAAAAATACCACAAGTTAAGTACCACTTTTCAAAAATATCCTCAATCAAAAATATATAAACATTTGAGTTTAGGCTTTAGTGATTAGTGTTTAAGGTTTAGTATTGAAGAGTTTGGTTTGGGTTTATATATGTTTTATAAATATTTTGAAAAATTAGTTTAGTGTTATTTAGTTTCACAAAAAAAAGTTTAGTGTTATTTTATCAAAAATTTAGGATATTTTTAAAAATGTCTTTTTGTTGATGGTAAACATGAAAAGTGGTATCACCAAAGTGGTATAAGTGAATTTTCTCCGATGCTCGTGAAACGGAATTGACCGGGTGGTAGAGTTGTAGATCTCACACAAGGTACATGTTTTAAACTAGTTACTTAATAAAATAGGAATATTAAAGTAACATTATTGTATGTTTTAGATATTTAATGTGGTTTCTCATGGATGGGGTTATTCTTGGTTTTATGAATCAATTACATAACCACCAATATTTTTGTATACGTTAGTTCATTCGGTAAAAAATAAAAATAATTAATAAATTCGATAATTTTAGTTTTATATATTTATTTCATTTGTTTAGATTTTTATTGATGTTTGCCGATCAGTTTATGTGTATAAACCAAAATGAACCAATAAACATTTAAAAATTTTAAATCTCGTTGATTGATTTGTAGCCAAACCAGACGTAAAATCAAAAACCAATTTTTTTTGGTATTTGTCGTTCGGTTTGTTTCGGGTTTACCGAATGCCCAGTACTACTTTACACTCGTTTGTAATATGTTAATTTTATATTATCAAAAAATGAATAATATTTTTTTTGTCAACTGGTAACTCAATTTTCAATGGATACTAAAAACTTTTGTGTGTCATTTGGACTCCGGTGACAACAAACCGTGTTTGCTTTTCTGCCTCTTAGCTGTAACTCTCCCATCATTATAGACTTGGTTCTTTAACTTGTGCTTGATATCTTACTCGCGCACACGTAATTTGATTTTAGTTATATATTTCTTCAGTTTTCCAAAAATATGTTGTCCAAACTTTTTTATTATTTCAAAAATAATTAATAAATAATAAATTTAATTGTAAATGTTTATTGTATTATTAAAACTTGTTTATATCTTAGAAAACCCACTCTTTTGGAAAATAGAGAAAATACTATGAATTAGAAAATTATTATCTATTTGTAGCTTCTGTCTGAGATATAATATTTAATAATAATAATAATATGCTCAATTGAGAGTATTATCTGATTGGTTTAGAATAAACAAATCCGATATGGATAGGAGCTATTGGCCATTATACTGTAGTTTGAATGTTGGACTGATTCATGAATACTTATTGATTTACTTGCTAATCTGAAAAAAAAACAAATATTAAAAAACAAATCCACAGCAAATTCAATGTGTGGGGCCCCTCTCATGACCAACGCGTACGATCTCCTTTGTTTTTTTTTCTTCTCTACGCGTTTTAGCGCCAGCTTTAAATATTTGCAATTTATTTACAAAGAAACGCTTCTCTGTATTGAAACACTGTCTCCGTTTTCAAATACAATTTATTCAAATCACTTCTTCTTCGTTACTTTCTGTAGAATCAATCTCTCTCTCTCCAATGGCTGAACGAGTCCACCCCGCGGATTCACCGCCTCAAAGCGGTCAGTTCTCCGGCAACTTCAGCTCCGGCGAATTCCCGAGAAAACCAGCTCCACCGCCCGCCACTTACGTGATCCAAGTCCCCAAGGATCAGATCTACCGCGTCCCTCCGCCGGAGAACGCGCACCGTCTGCAGCTCCTCTCCCGGAAAAAGCCGAATCGCAGTCGCTGCAGGTGCTGTTTCTGCTACTTCCTCGCCGCCATCTTAATCCTCGCCTTCCTCGCCGGAATCTCCGCAGGCGTTCTGTGGCTCGTCTTCCGTCCCGAAGCTCCGAAGTACTCCGTCGAAGGATTCTCGGTCTCAGGCATCAATCTGACGTCTCCGTCTCCGATCTCTCCCAAGTTCAACGTCACCGTCAGGTCGCGTAACGGTAACGGAAAGATCGGGATCTACTACGAGAAAGGGAGCACGGTGGATGTTTTCTACAAAGACGTCGATCTCTGTAACGGCGCGTTGCCGGTGTTTTATCAGCCGGCGAATAATGTGACGGTGGTTAAGACGGCGTTAAGTGGATCGAGGATTCAGTTGACTGGTGGCGTAAGGAAGGAGATGCGTGTTGAGTTGAATAAGAAGACGATGCCGTTTAAGGTGAGGATCAAAGCGCCTGTGAAGATTAAGGTTGGTTCGGTTAAGACGTGGACGATAACCGTTAAAGTTAACTGCGATGTTACGGTGGATAAGTTGACTGCCCCGTCGAGGATTGTGTCGAGACAGTGCAGCCATGACGTGGATCTTTGGTGATTTTCAGATTTTAATCCAAAAATGAGAAATGACAAAAAAAAGAAGAAGAACAAAGTACAGAGGCTGTTTTGGATTGTAGGATTTTACTGAATGTTTTTTTTGTTATGGATTGCGTTTTGTTTTTTTTTTCTACAAATCATACATTGTGAATTTATGTTTGCAAATGAGGAAATTTCATATTTGAACTTATTTAATAGGGAAAATTAGAAAAATAAGACATTCTCAACTTAAGATTTGTCACAATAAGATTTATAGAATTTTTTTTAGGAAAATAAGATTTATAATAAGGTTAATACCAATATACCCTTCTCGGTTCGTTGGATGGTCTTCTTCTCTCACTACAAGTTTTGTCAAACGGTCCCTTCACAGTTTGATGTAAGATCTGGTCTAAACCACATTGCAGATCAGACCTGGCATCGGAAGGATCAATAAATGGGTGTTACACAATACCTTTGATGATGAGAAGAATCCTTATCTACCGAAGGTGTTCTAACAAATCTCTTTTGCTCTCTCCTGCTTGATGAAAGTATCCAAATTCTCATCTGAAAAATGCAGAAGGAACATTGATGGAGTTGAAGACAGCTGGATATGGTCTGAAAGACTAAGATGTCTTTAAAGGTCACAGCTAAGTAATGCGTTTTTTTTTTCTCTCCATGGTTGTTAGCTCTCGGACACAATGCTGACGATCGCAAACTTTGTCTTCCCGGATAACATACCTTTGGGAAAGGAAGCTTACCACTACAGGTTTACCGAACTGAGTGTAATTCTGGAGCCTGGAAATCCTCCGAAAACAGACAAGGCTGCAATTCCTGGTCGATGCTGTCCGCATGGTGACGCAGCTACGCTGTGAGGCTCAGAAGTTGAAGGACTCCAATTCAAGTCTTCAGGACAAAATCAAAGAGCTAAAGGTAGAATCTTTTTCTTCGACTTGTAATCATCCTTTCCACTGTGAATGCTGCTTACTAGTTTCCTTGTGATCCCGAACAGACTGAGAAAAAATGAGCTGCCAGACGAGAAACAGAGGCTGAAGACAGAGAAAGAGAAGCTGGATGGAGCAACAGCTCAAAGCCATGAATGCTCCTCAACCAAGCTTCTTCCCAGCTCCACCTATGATGCCAACTGCGCAAGGCCAAGCTCCTGGAAACAAGATGGTGCCAATCATCAGTTACCCAGGAGTCTCCTGCTACAGTCGATACCTCTCAGGATCATGTCCTTCCTCCACCAGTTGCTTAATTGGGAGACAAAAACCTCAAGGAAAAAATATCATCAACTGGTTTGCTTCTTGCTTTGGCTGAAAAAAAGAAAAGTCCATTTGTTTTGCTCTTTCCTCTTTCTCGTCTTTCTTAGTCTTATCGTTATCTTTGTTTTAATCGGGTCATGGTCGTATGATGAACAACTATTATGTGGTGAACAATGATATGACATTGTAAACGGCAATTGCTTGGCCCAATGTTATCTCTTTACATGTAAATTTAATTAGAGTTGTCAGATGGTTCTTACATTACTATATAGAATGTGTATTTGTTCGAGTTTGAAAGTGCAAAAAGTTAGAAACAGGAGAGAGACTGCAAAAACATGATCTGGAAGAGGGAAACTTAAGTAGT
>OVBX01002233.1:0-21165 GCA_900406325.1 Erucastrum elatum | reverse complement strand
ACCATGGTAAACAAACACGATGTCTGCAAACTTCCCCATGGCCATGGTGGTTTAAGATTCCTTTTTTTGTTCCACAAAACTTGCATTCTTCTCAAGAAACCGTTGTGCATAGCAAGCCACAGAAATACGTCAACAACACAGAACCGCCACGTTTTGTTTGCCAGAAGATAACACTCAACAATTATGGAGAAAATAACCTCACCAATTAGGGAGAAAATAAATTCATCACAGATCTGATTCAAACTCCATAACCGCCTAATGAACCAATTGATACACTGGAACCTGTGTGCCCATGACGACATCACACGAAAGCCACATGAAACGGAGAGACAGATTGACGATAATACACATCGCTTGATTTGATACCAAGGGGACGACAATGATTTCAGCGCTGAAATCATTCTTATTGACTCAATCTAAACTAAGACACGAAGAAAACAGAAAAAGTAAAACAAAAGCGGCGGCCGTAGCCACCGCAGAAGAGAAAACTGTAAAAACCAGAAAAGATCGCCTTTTGATCGCCTCTGTTCGAAGAGAGAGATTTTGTTATTTTGTTTTGCTGATGACTAACACACCACCTTTATCTTAGCGAGTCATACAAGTATTAATTACTTATATAAAATGTTCCAAACTTGTGAAGATATTTGTATGGTGGTTGATGGTAAATTTATTAGTTACAGTTCAAAAAAATATATATCTATATTATAGATGCATTTATATATGTTATTAAAAAGGGATAAAGAGTGAAAATATATTGAAATAAGCATTATTTTGTGATACACCTAACTAATGTGTCTTTTTCCTTCATTTTTTATTAATACAAATCTTTTAAAATTATGTAATTTGTATTGGGAACATATTACTAAAGAAAATGTATCCAACAAAATACTTTTTTTTAGCCACCAAATTCATAATAAAGATATCGTTTATTCACAAACACCACATTTAAAAAAAATCATGAAGGGCTTAGTAATTTTTCATTATATAATCTATTAACTTTAGCCTAAAATTCAGAAATATTTTATATATATAAAAATATTCATTTATGTATCATTATTTTTCATAGTTTATCTTTTATAAAAATATTTGAATTTAGTATATTTCTCCCCCGCGGACTGCACGGGTTCCCAATCCTAGTATGTATAATACAAAATCAATTATACATCTAATGAAAATTAAAAATTAAAAATATATTCATCCAATAATATTTATTTCTTATTTTTATTTATGTAATTTATATAATATTTTAAACATATTTATAATATACAATCAATGATGTATTTATTAAAAAGTGAAAATATAAAAAATATTTCATTCAAATATAATATAATTTCATATTTTATTATATAAACAAAATCATAATAAACGTAAAACATATAAAACTAAAATAAAACTAATGAAGTTAAGAAAAGTGAAATATAACACTAGAAAACTTATTTATATTGTATATAGCATTAAACTTTTGAAATACATATAAAAATTTATTTACATATAAATAAAACATAACAAAACATTTTAATTGTAACTTATTAATTTTATATCATTGAAATATAAATATTAATTACACTATACATAACATTAAGATTTTAATAAAAAAACAACTCTGTGGTTTAATAATAATATACTAAAATAAAAAAAACTGCTCAGATAAGTTTAAATAAATCAGTTACGATTGTTTCCTAGGTTTTCTCAAATTTTAAAAAAATAAAATAACCGAAAATTAGAATACATATTTTAAAACGGATAGAACATAGAAATAATGTTATAAGATAAGTTATAACCATTTTAGAACATATGATAAAGGTAAGAACTTGATGTCCTATCTACGATATATGATAGAGTGAAAGAAGAATATAGATAAATGTTTTCTAAATTTTTCAACAATGAAATAAAAAACCTAGAATATGTATTGTACGATAGAAATAACAATGCTTCTTAGTAAGAACTGAGCCATTCTATATAGATAGATCATAGATAAAAGCTTACAATATGAATGCTAAATTTTATAAAACGCTGAAGAAAAGTTAAAATGTGTATTGTATCTTTGTAAAAAGAGTTATAATAAAATATAAAATACTCTAATGATTTATTGATTTTTCAAATGTTTCTGAACTTTGTAGAAGTTTTAATAACTATTTTCATTATTATGATGATATTTATGTCTAAAATTGATCAATTATTGTAAAGGTATAAGGGGATAAATACATTTTCATTATGGCCTATTTTCTCAATTTCCCCTTAATTAATAACTTTCTGGATACCCTCAAATAGAATAAAACACTATATTGTACAAAAATTAGCACAAGAAAAAATTTCAAAATAGTATTACAAAAAAATGAATATGGATTTTATCTATAATAGTTGAATTTTGATTTAGTTATTAAAATTTAATTTTTAGAGAGCCGTAGTTAGAGTAAAATTTAGCATCAGTCGCAGTTTAATCAGTTTATTAATTTATTAATATGATTGTAGAATTATTTTCTTATAATAAAATTTTAAAATGTCCTATTTTGGAAATTTTGGAAGTTGCTTGGGAGGATCTGTGCTGGTGTCATATTTAATGACTAATCTTATTAAGTTACTTTGTCTGGTTCAAAAAAAAACAATTAATCTTGTCAAAATAAGGCAATTCTGAACTTGGCTTTAAGCTTACTCTTTCATCTACTTTCCAAGATAAAAGGTGCATTTGCGGCTTTAAGCACCGGACATGATTGGGCTATTCAAAGCGTCAGTGTCTAGTTTCACTGATATTAGTTCTAAGCTTGGCTTTTAGGGAAACAAATGTTGATTGGGCTAATTAAACAAATTCTGAAGCAATTCTTCCAAGAAGCTAAGGCTAGAGAAAAAAAAAACAAATCACAAACACACAAAAACTGTATCACCTTTTACGGTACTAAATAAAGTTCTTAATCCTCAAACGGTTAAACATAACTCCATACTACAACTCAACATCTGAAAAACAATACAACACCTTTATAAACCGAGTGGTGTACATGTGATATCAGTTTCTTTGAACACAAGCTGGCATGAGTTAGAAGCCCTGGCCACACTCGCCAATTCCTTGAACATCTCGAGATTCATTTCAGGATGAATGTCTGTCCTGGAGAAAGTTGCTGTTTTCAAACGACATGCATTCCTTAGAATGTAACTGGCCACCTCTATCTCATCTTCTATTCCCCCTTCGTAATTTTCCCAAACTAATGTCACGAGAGAGTTCAACAAACATAGAGGAGCATAATTCGGTTCCGTCCATCTCTTATAGGCCACAAGATAACAGTCCCTAACCCAAAACTAAACCCAACACAAAACTGATCAGTTTGAAAATTTTAAGAACGATGAATACTAGCAAGAATGCTTACACTAAAGAGCTTGAGGACTTGCAAATTAGGAGAACTATCGAGCATGAGCATAAACAGATACCAACACTCTGGTTCATATGTATGTAGTTCCAAATACACCAGCTGGTTGAAGATTCTATTAGTGGGAAACTTGGTCTACACGTAGAAGAGGCATTATTTTAGTACAAAAGAATGTAACAAGAAACGAAAAAGAAATTGCAAAATAAAACATTACCAGGTCCAAGGGTGATGTAATCTCCAAAGAAAGGCGTTTGACAGAAGTGAGAGATCCATAAATGTTCTCATACATTACACCACACACATTAATATGAGCCTCCACAAGCTCAGGCATATTCTCAATCACACAAACAAGGTCATCTTCCATTACTCTGTTAATCTCCAGGTGTTTCAAAGAAGGAGAAATTATCACATATACCGTAACAATATTATCACTTTCAATATCAGAAGTAAGTGATAGCCTCTGCAAAGAAGGCACATCGACAGTGAAAGTCTTCACATCAGAAGGTGAATACCGTCTAACCTCCAGATTTTCAAGGACAGAGCAGCCGGATAGAAGGTTAACAACAGATGCATCGTCTTGGAATCTCACTTCGTAAAGGCATAGAGTTCGAAGGGCCTTGAGACTAACCGGAAAGGGGACGTCGACAAGGACATCACCGTAGAGTTTCAAGGTCTCAAGTGTCCCACAGTTGTACAAGCTTGTGGGAAACGTATACTGCCCATAACCAGAGTAAACTTCGAGTTCCAACTCACGCACATGGAGTCCAAACGCAACCCCAATCATTACTCCGATATCCATAGTGGAGTCAATCTCAAAATTCATTTCGAGATGCAAACTCTGAAGAACAGGAGCCTGATGTGAGAGCAAACACCTGCAGACGTTATCTGAGAATCTCTCTACGCCATTGCCACGGTAACAGAACTTTAGATTCGGCATCATCTTACAAAGAGAACGCCACCGTTTGGACAAAACACTAGTGGCGAAAGCATCTTCTGTCGGAATGCAAGACAAGATCTGCAGAAGCAGAGCGTCGGGCAGCTCACTCATCCTGTCTTCATTTCGCAAAGTTTGACTAGGCAAAATTCAAACAACAAGAGCAGTCACGATGACTTGGTTCGGAGCTTAAGGATTAAGAAAACTACAGTTCGTACATAGTAGAAACATTACCGTTGTTTCATTCCCAATTGGCAGAGAAAAGCTCGGCTCACATTAGGGTTTCAAAAGCGGAATTGGTCTGTGATGATCCACTATCATCATCTTTATAAGTAAACCAGTTCTAACCGGATACAAAAATTGAACATCATTCGGTTCGCATATGTATTCCCGAAAACCGTGACTGACTGATGTACCCCCCGTTTTTTTTTTTTTTTACTTTAGTTAACTCTTTGGATATTTGATAGAGATATATCCTTAGATAGCAAACATTTTGTTCAAAAATGGGATAAAGACAACTTTTTCCTTCAAAATAGCATTTGCAAAAATTTAACATATATTTTTTAATGTTTAATGATTAGTGTTTTGTGTTATTATTATATTATCAATTAATAAATACCATTTGGGATTTTTACTTTATGATAAAATTTTAAAATGTGTTATTTTGTAGTTTTGATTTATTTTTGATATAATGTTTTGAGAAAACTGGATACCAACATGGTAAAGCTACTGGTTGACTAGTATCAATAAGATCAATTGGATGATAGAAATATTCCCAATTAAGGAAAATATACCAGAAATACATTCTAAAGAAAATTATGGTTCAAATAGTGATCTGCTACGTTAAGCCGCTAACAACATACCTATAAAATGATATTGTGGGCTATACTTTGGTTTAGTTTATTTTAATTTAAAATATCAATTCTCTTCTATGTTATAGGTCAAATATACATAATACAGTGTATATACCTTTAATTTTGAATAGGTGGGTATACACTAAAAACAATAAATAAACGTATATAGTGAAATAGAATAACTGAATAAATATTTAATTATTCTCCACAGTTTAGTTTTATTACTGACTTTCCGGAAACAAAAATCATTTATTACTGATTTTTCGGACAAAAAAATCATTTTTTGAATAGTATAGAAAATACAAAGTCAAGTGATACATGATTAAAAAAATTAAAGTACTTATGCATAAAATTATGAAACAAGCTCCTAAAGAAGATAATCGAATTAATAATCACCAGTAATATGAACCAAAATAAATGTGAAAATAAATTATACTGTTTTTTCAAAAAAAAAAATCATAGAATCTGTTATACAAATTTTTACTTATTAATAATATTTTTTAAAGTTTATAAACACTTCAAGTCTAGCATTAAAAAAATGTTGATGACAACTTTTGAGGATTTAAACATTTTGAGTATTGTTCTACAATGGGAAGCAGTTATTAAAACATCATTGTAAGTGGTGTCAACTTATATAGATTCTAAATACCATAAAGATTTTCAAAGAACTCAATTAAATCAAAAGTGCAAGAATTACAAGCAAAAATATAATATGTGAATATCTACTATGTTAGATTATTGCAACCAGAAGGACTTTACATATGATTAAAAAATTGTTTCCATGATAACCCAATATATAAGGGAAAACATGTTTGGATCATAACTTTTAACTATTTTTTTATTCATTTCACATTTGCTCATCCTTTCATATGTATTTTTATATTGTAAAAAATGATAAATTTCCAATTTTACTTATTTCTAATTCAATATATAGTTTATCTTTTAATAACAATGGATGTAATTTATGTGCAGTATATATATTAAATATATTGATATTTGTCTAACCCTGGGAGTAGTCCGGGAAAAAACTCTAGTGTGTTTAACAAGAGAACACATACGATGGGAAAATCTTAGAAGAAATAGCTTTGGAACATGTAATTAAATAATTTGTTATTTTAATTAATTTAGTTGAATTATTAATGAAATTAACTTGTTTAATAAACATAAAAAATCCTTGTAAGTAAATTTAGTTAAAAATCATTAACTTTCCAGAGGAAATACATACCCCTAATTTTATTGATTTTATAATCCCATATTTATACGAGAAAACAGCCAAAAAAAACCCGAACTTTCAAATTTAAGCCAAAAAAACTTTGAACTTGTGTTTGAACCAAAAAAATACCTTAATTTTTAAATAATAGTCATTTTAAATCTCATACTTTGTTGACCGAGCCAAATTAGAAATCTAAAATAGTCAACAGTTAAATGTATAAACGTCTGTTAAGTCGCTAAAAAAATTGTTTTAAAAATTGATCCAAATTAATGAAACTGTGTAGTTTTGAATATCTTTACTTTTTCTTTTATCATTCTTCTTCTCCTCTTTACGACAAAAAAAAACCAGATCCCCAAATTGAAAACCTTAATTCTCTAATCTCTAATCGCTTAGTCTTGATTTCTCTTGTGCAACAAAGTTTTAGAATTGCCAAGTTTAGAGCTGATGGAGACCAAAAGGAGTTTTCTTTAAGGGAGTTGCAGCTTGGGAGCTTCCCACTGATACTTGTGTTCCCAAAGAACTCTTCAAGACCAGTCAAGTATTCATCAGAGAGGAGAGATGTTGAAAGTTACAATGACGTTGAAGAAAGAACTTGAGGATTTTCTATTGCAAGCTTTTGACTTTTGTATAGTTGTGGTGTACCCAAACTTTATCCTTTTGTAAAACTTTTGGCTTTTTGATTATATGAGCAAATTTTCAAACATCGATCACTCTGATATGGGTTGATTCAATATTCCAATTTGAAAATGCAAAAGAATATAAAAGAAAACGTTTCTGAAGATTATAAACCCAATTGTCAAAGATTCAAAACATGAAAAGCAAAGCAAAGTAAAAGCTAGAGAGAACAAGGAAGGTGGTAAAGATGAATAATTATTTATTCAAGCAACGATGAAGTTGTTCTCTCCGCTGTAAGTCAAGTAAAAGAACCCATCTTCATCTCTGTGATCCTCACAAATTGCAGGCATTAGTTGCAGACATCAATGCAACTATAAGATAAACAAAAAAAGGGACCAGTGAGATCAAGACATTGAATTAAACCTTGTTTGGTCTAATATATATTCCTAAGAAGCTAGAACAAACAGAAAACAGAGAGATCATTCATTGTAAACAGAAAACAGAGAGATCATACTTGTCAAAATCACAATTGCGAGGGTTGGGATGGCTCTTGAGAGAGTCCTTCTGCTTGAGAGTATTCTTCCTACAACATTAAATCGCAGTAGTTAATCACAACAATAGCACAAACAACTTGATAAAAATACACATGAAACACACATACCATAGCCTTTCTTGGTCGGCCTCTTGACCTTTTTGGAGCACTCTCAACTGTGTCATTAGGACAAGTCACCTTGTTGTGACCTTCAACATGACAATTTGAGCATGTGATGACTCTCTTGTCTCGAGTCATCTTGGTAGCCTTGGATGAAGTTTCATTAAGGCCTTTCTTTCTATCATAATTACTCGGTCTTCCACGTTTCCCTACTCTAAATGGTGGTGGTAAAACTCCTAACCTATTTAACCGAGGCCATAACTTCATACCTTGGACTGGTGTAATCCCACGAGAATATGTTTGTCGCCACTTTTGGGCTGTGTAATAGCCAGCAACATAATCTTCTGTCCTAATCTTCTTGGCTCTAATAACACAAGCAGCATGGATACAAGGGATTCCAGTGAGCTGCCATTTTATACACCCACATATTTTGAGATCCATGTCCACACGATAAGAAACACTATGGTCATCAATCTCATGCACGTTTCCACAAGCCATATGACTTCTCAAATCTTTAGCTTTCTCTTTGTTGAGTTCAATTTCAGTGTGCACCTTCNGTTGAGTTCAATCTCAGTGTGCACCTTTTTAGTAAAATGTGTTTTCAACCTATTTGCAAGAATAGCTCTCTTTGCATTACGAACCATGCATTGCCTCCTAATATCCTCTAGCATGTCAAGTAATGGTTTTTTTCTTGCTTCCCTGATGGTTTTATTGAAAGACTCACAGAGATTGTTGAGGTTATCATTGCAAAACGACCCAACTCTAAAGTATGCCCTACTCCATGTTTTCGGGTTCTGTAATTGAAGAGTGTCCCATNTCCCTGATGGTTTTATTGAAAGACTCACAGAGATTGTTGAGGTTATCATTGCAAAACGACCCGACTCTAAAGTATGCCCTACTCCATGTTTTCGGGTTCTGTAATTGAAGAGTGTCCCACGCACCTCTGTTATATTTCTTCAGTACCTCTAAAGCATCTTCAAACTCTCCTGTGGTGTAGCAACCAGCTATTATCCAAAACATACGCTCTAACTCAGGATCCTTGCTGTCTCTTTTCCAATTTGACAATATGTGCCTTGCACACATTCGATGTTCTGCTTCAGGTAGTTCATTTTTAACAGCATTCACTAAACCCTGCATAAATTATTACGTACACATTCAATACATTTTTATTAAGTAAAAAAATAAATTAACCTTCTAACCTTCNTCCTTGCTGTCTCTTTTCCAATTTGACAATATGTGCCTTGCACACATTCGATGTTCTGCTTCGGGTAGTTCATTTTTAACAGCATTCACTAAACCCTGTATAAATTATTACGTACACATTCAATACATTTTTATTAAGTAAACAAAATAAATTAACCTTCTAACCTTTNAAAAAAATAAATTAACCTTCTAACCTTCTGTTTGTCTGAAATGATGGTGAATTTGGAGCCATCTTGTAGTCCCAAATCTTCCTTCAATAATCTCACAAACCATTCCCAGTTTATGTTATTTTCGACCTCCACTACAGCCCAAGCAATTGGAACTATTCTATTGTCACCATCTCTTCCAACAGCAGCCAACAAGTGTCCTTTTATATCCCATTTTAGAAATGCTCCATCTAAACCAATGATAGGTCTACAAGTTTCAATCCAGGTTTCTCGTTGTGCTGTAAAACACATGTAGAGACGATCAAATCTCTGTTTGCTCCCTACCACAGGCCCTGGAACAGTCTCAATCTTCAAAGTTGAANTCCCAGTTTATGTTATTTTCGACCTCCACTACAGCCCAAGCAATTGGAACTATTCTATTGTCGCCATCTCTTCCAACAGCAACCAACAAGTGTCCTTTTATATCCCATTTGAGAAATGCTCCATCTAAACCAATGATAGGTCTACAAGTTTCAATCCAGGTTTCTCTTTGTGCTGTAAAACACATGTAGAGACGATCAAATCTCTGTTTGCTCCCTACCACAGGCCCTGGAAGAGTCTCAATCTTCAAAGTTGAGTACTTATTAGATTTTAGGACCTCAGCTTGATAGTCCCAAATCCGAGAAAAGTGAGCTTCATGGCTGGCTTTCCTTTCTCTGTAAAGCTTTGCCTTCGCTTTTCCACACTGCTCCTCAGTAACAGTGAGATTATATTCTCTCTGTATCTCATCCGCCATCTCTGTCCTAGTAAATTTAGGATTTATTCTTAGTCTTTCTTCAAAGAGCATGGCAATAGAAGAAGTTTTCAACATCTTCGAGTACCCTGACCTGATGCAACAGTGCTCATTCACAAATACCTTCACTTGCATCTTATGTCTTCTTCTCTCATATGAACAATAAATTCTCCAAGGACACTTAGACTCTACATCAGAACATTTTGCACCCAGCGCCTTAGCACAAGACTTATAGAGCTTGATATCATACCTTGATCGAAGAGAATACCTAAGCAAAGCCACTTTAAAATCAGACGCACATCCGTACGTTTTCCCCAAACACAAAAGCTCTTCACAAGCAAGTGTATTTGCAGCCTCTTCTCTACGCTCAAACTCTTCTTCATCATCATCAGAAGACAATGGGTCTGGGATTTTATCATCATCCCAAAAGTCATCACCACTCTCTGTGTCACTCACATCACCCTCGNTGATAGTCCCAAATCCGAGAAAAGTGAGCTTCATGGCTGGCTTTCCTTTCTCTGTAAAGCTTCGCCTTCGCTTTTCCACACTGCTCCTCAGTAACAGTGAGATTATATTCTCTCTGTATCTCATCCGCTATCTCTGTCCTAGTAAATTTAGGATTTATTCTTAGTCTTTCTTCGAAGAGCATGGCAATAGAAGAAGTCTTCAACATCTTCGAGTACCCTGACCTGATGCAACAGTGCTCATTCACAAATACCTTCACTTGCATCTTATGTCTTCTTCTCTCATATGAACAATAAATTCTCCAAGGACACTTAGATTCTGTNTGCAACAGTGCTCATTCACAAATACCTTCACTTGCATCTTATGTCTTCTTCTCTCATATGAACAATAAATTCTCCAAGGACACTTAGACTCTACATCAGAACATTTTGCACCCAGCGCCTTAGCACAAGACTTATAGAGCTTGATATCATACCTTGATCGAAGAGAATACCTAAGCAAAGCCACTTTAAAATCAGACGCACATCCGTACGTTTTCCCCAAACACAAAAGCTCTTCACAAGCAAGTGTATTTGCAGCCTCTTCTCTACGCTCAAACTCTTCTTCATCGTCATCAGAAGAAAATGGATCTGGGATTTTATCATCATCCCAAATGTCATCACCACTCACTGTGTCACTCACATCACCCTCTTTCANCTGTGTCACTCACATCACCCTCGTTCAGTGCATCATCTCCAAAGTGAGCGCTTAAATCCTCTACAATTTCTTCTTCGACACCAATACCATTCTGATCAGTCTCATTATCACCTTCTTCATCAACTTGATTCTGTTGCTCATTCGCTTCTTCTCTAGGTTCCCTAACACTTTATCCTTCTGGTTCCTCAGTACGACGAGCCCGAAGTAATCCCATCGCCTGAGCCATCCTCTGCGTCGTCAATGGCTCTGAGATTCAGAGATTAAGGATGGAGGGATTAGAAAACTGAGAGATGAGAATTAGGGTTTTCTCTCTCTGTTTTTTATTTTGCCGCGACGGAGAAGAAGGGATGATAATATTTTTTTTTATTAATTAAAATTGGAAAAAATACAAAACGATATAGTTTTATTAATAATGAATCAATTATTATAACGACATTGTTTAGCTATTTAACGACGTTTATGATTTTAACTGTTGACTATTTTAGATTTCTAATTTGGCCCAGTCAACAAAGTATGAGATTTAAAATAGCCATTATTTAAAAATTAAGGTTTTTTTTTTGCTCAAATACAAGTTCAAGGTTTTTTGGTTTAAATTTGAAAGTTTAAGTTTTTTTGGCCATTTTCTCCATTTATAACTCAAAAGTTATAAATTTATTGCTTGAGGGCCAAGTCATAAGTTGGTGAAATATCACAATGTCATAAAACAAACCTTGCATGTTTCTTACCACTTGTTTCTTATCACTATAAATACACGTATATTAGAAGAGAACTTGAAAGTTATATATAGATATGGAATCAGCAAACAGCTGAATAGTTTTAGAACAATGCATGCAATGCAGAAAAAAGGAAAAAAAAAACAAAAGGAAACATAAGTAAAACTTACTGAGATACGACATATTCCATTTAAAATAGAAAAAGATTGAGATACGACATATTCCTATCCACAGTACACAACCTGCATAAATTTGTCCATCTCCTTATAGTAGAAACACTTACTACATCTTTTATCAAGTTCATGGACTCTGCATGCAGCTTTGGTCTTGCGCATACATCTGGCAACTCCAACCTCGATTTCAGATTATCCTTACTCTTTCCCTTCACATTCAAAATAGTATTCATTATATTCTCAAAAAAAATTCTTTAAGTGCATACATCAAGGTTGTGCCTTAAGAGATGATCTTTCCAATATGGAAGTTCCTAAAATATGCTTTTCTTATGCAAATTAGGAGATGTAGTATATCTGTCTGGCATGTTAGCTGGAGTGTGCCAATTTCTCCCAACTTTACATGTCGCATTAGCACCATAATGATCAATCTGCTCTAACAAAGATGCTCATGATTGCATTACTGGGGACAAGCATGAACTACCTTGTTTTTTCTAAACAAGGTTTTGTTTTTGCGATATGGATGATGTGACAGAAGAAACCTATGGTGACAATCAAACAAACATGACTTCCTCCTATTTTTCAGCTGAAAAGCATAAGTCTTATCCATATAATATGAACATGATAATCTTCCATGCGTGGTCCAAACCGATAACATTCCATACGCTAGAAAGTCACTGATGGTCCACATAAGCACTGCACACATATTGAAGTTCTGCTACTGCACGTAATCTCACATTTATACGCCAAAACGCCACAACACTTCCAACTCATGGATCAAAGGTTGCAGAAAAACATCAAGTGCTCGCTTTTGATGTTTTGGACCAGGCACTAGAATACCCAAGAAAAAAATTATTTTTGCATTCACATATCTGGAGGAAGATTGTACGGCATCAAGATGACAGGCCATAAAGAGTATTGCCTTCCGGACATACCAAATGGACTAAACCATTTGTGCGTAGGCCAAGATAAACGCTCGCAAAGTCGGGATATACAGTTTGAAAGTGTTTCCATACCTTAGCATCTGACGGATATGTAATCTCGCCATCTTTCACCGAATATTGGGCATGCCATCTCATCCACGCGGCTGTCCTTTCTGAGTGATATAAACGCTTCAATCTATTACCACATATGTTTGTACAACACTGGATTCCTTCCTGTGGTTTCTTGATATCTTGTCTTTTTATTAAATCGGCCTTCCTTCAAATTTTCATCATCTCCCCAGAAAATCATGCAGTTGTCAACGCATTCATCAATTATTTCAGATGGTAGACCAAGACCCGCAACTAGCTTATGAATTTCAGAGAATTTAACAGCATCAAGATTACCTTTGGGTAAATACTCATTAATGAATTGCAACCACAAATACATGCACTTCTCATTTAACTTATGATCACTTTTAATTGTCATCATCCTAGATGCTACTGATAATCTAGAAAGCTCTTCTCTACATTCTTCATAGATGGGTTCATTGGCAGCATCTAACATACTATAGAACCGTTTTGCGTTTATGTTAGGTTCTTCCCTAGTTCTATCCGGAATATCAGCTTCATACAATGCATCTGTAACCANACCTTCTTCATCAACTTGATTCTGTTGCTCATTCGCTTCTTCTCTAGGTTCCCTAACACTTTCCCCTTCTGGTCCCTCAGTACGACGAGCTCGAAGTAATCCCATCGTCCTAGCCATCCTCTGCGTCGTCAATGACTCTGAGATTCAAAGATTAAGGATGGAGGGATTAGAGAATTGAGAGATGAGAATTAGGGTTTTCTCTCTCTGTTCTTTATTTTGCCGCGACGAAGAAGAAGGGATGATAATATTTTCTTTTTATTAATTAAAATTGGAAAAAATACAAAACGATATAGTTTTATTAATAAGGAATCAATTATTATAACGACATCGTTTAGCTATTTAACGACGTTTATGATTTTAACTGTTGACTATTTTAGAATTCTAATTTGGCCCGGTCAACAAAGTATGGGATTTAAAATAGCCATTATTTAAAAATTAAGGTTTTTTTTTGCTCAAATACAAGTTCAAGGTTTTTTTAGCTTAAATTTGAAAGTTTAAGTTTTTTTTGGCCATTTTCTCATATTTATACTGACTTAGCCAAATCTATCTGGTGTCACATGGAGTAAAAATCCATCTAATTTGTTGTCAATAATTATACCAGTGATTTCAGTTTAAAACCAAGAAACCAGATTGTATTTTTCTTTTGGGCCGAACACTCATTTAACTCTCTTTAAAAGAGTGGGATGGGAAAGAGAAGTTACGGCGTAATTTAAAGAAAAAGAGGTAATAGTTAAAAAAACTTCAAGCGAGAGAACACAGCAGAAAACCCTAAACTTCAACGGGAACCCACCCAATCCACAGATCGATCTCAAAAAAAAAAAACCAAAACAAAATAGAAATAGGTCAAATCAGATTCTCTTATAAGATTCCGGGTTTTCGCTTTTCGGAATGTAATGTGCTAAAGAAAGTTTATTAATTTACCTCCATCATCCCTCCCCCCTAACAACAACAGTAATGTCAAGCGACAGGCAAGAGACGACTACGACGGTGGACGGTAACAACGGATCCAATTCTCACCAGATGGCTTCCGCTACGACGACTGCTATCACGACGGTCTCGTGCCGTAGACTGAGGATGAACCCTAACAACGAGCTCAGGCCGGACAATTACGAGGATCTCCAGCTCGATTTCCCTAATCCTGTTTACAAGAATCTCGAGAAGTACTTGCCTCCTGACTTGCTCGTCTCCGACAGGGAGGAGAAAGTGAGGTTCATGAACGACATTATGCGCAGTCACCTTCCTAGTGCAGAGCGTTCCAGGGTAAAAAAGTTCAAAGCTTTGACCTGTTATAAAGACTTTTTTTACAAAGTATGTTCATTTTTTTTGTTTTCTTATAGGCTCAGAAGCACAGTGACTATAGGAGTAAGATAGTATCAAACTATCAGGTGTGTGAATACCTTTTCTTTTGAACTTCACTGTGTTTTATATCTGTTTGAAGTAGTTTGAAGTGTTGTGTTTTTTTGTCTCGTGAAGCCACTTCACAGGGAGCTGTATAATCTAGTTCCCAGACTATGTTTCGTTCCCTCTTTCCTAAAGGCGATAAATGAGAACACAGAGGATAGCTTCAGAAGCATCATATCTGAAGCGTCTCCTGGTGTTTTTGTCTTTGACATGCTCCTACCTAGCTTCTGCGAGATGATGCTTGCCGAGGTTAATGTGGAATACATCCTTCTTTTGTTATTTAGTTTCTCCAAACTAACTACTGTTTGACGATGCAGATAGACAATTTTGAGAAGTGGGTGACTGAGACAAAGTTCCGAATCATGAGGCCAAACACCATGAATAAATACGGTGCTGTGCTTGACGACTTTGGTCTAGATACCATGCTTGACAAACTCATGGAGACTTTCATACGTCCCATTTCCAAAGGTAATATATATAAACATAGACTATTATCAAGTGGTCCATTAGTTATGAAACATTGTTGGGCTAAAAAGCTACTTGTCATCTTTTGTATTTGTAGTCTTCTTCAGTGATGTTGGTGGAGCAAGTCTGGATTCTCACCATGGGTTTGTTGTTGAGTATGGTCAAGATAGGGATGTTGATTTAGGTAAGACCTATCCTGCAGTATTTTTTCAAATATCCTTATTAATGGAATATAAGCAGTTCTTATAAAAAATTGCAGGATTTCATGTGGATGATTCAGAAGTGACTCTGAATGTTTGTTTGGGTAACCAATTTGTGGGAGGGGAGTTGTTTTTCCGAGGCACGCGGTGTGAGAAACATGTTAACACAGCCACTAAGTCAGATGTATGCTACTTGCTTTCTTCTTGTATAACATTTTATATCTGTTTTTCTTTTGAAACAATTGTTTTCTTTTGAAAACAGGAGATATTTGATTATTGTCATGTACCGGGGCAAGCTGTGCTTCACCGTGGGCGCCACCGCCATGGTGCCAGAGCCACAACCTCCGGACATAGGGTCAATATGCTTCTATGGTGCAAAAGGTATGAACTTGCCTCTTGACTGGACTGACATGGAGATTATTTAAAACTTGCCTCCAGTTTTATCACACTTTTCCTTCTTGTTGTTCCTTCTACGCAGCTCTGCGTTTAGAGAGCTTAAAAGACTTCAGAAGGACTTCTCCAGCTGGTGCGGAGAGTGCGCTTGTGAAAGGAAAGAGGAGAGAGCACGGACGTTTGATGCTATAAGAAAGGTAAAGCATTTGATTGATCAAGCATGTAGCTTTCTCTTGTAAGGTAGATTATTCATATGCTCTTCATTGCTATTTCAGAAATATGTTAAAGCAGTGCGTGCACCCCAGGCCTGAAGAAACTTGGGATCAAGAAAATAATCAGTAACTTATATTGGATGACTTTAGAACTTGGGATCAAGCCTTGTTAGAATTGCTCTTGCTTTAAGGTGGCTTAAAGCTTGAGCGTATGTAGAAAATAACCATTTGAGGTAAATGTCTTGCGGTTTTATTTTTTCTCGACTCTTTGATGATTATGTACATGAAATCTAGTCTCAACATCACCTCTTCCACAACAAGTTGGATCGTTTTCTGATACTTTTTAGTATAATGAACGTTTTTGAAGAATTAGTGTTTTGTAATTTTATTTGGTGTTGCTGCTCGGTACTAGTAGTGGGTGATGGCTAGAGCCACAAGTCATGGATTATAATGTTCTTGTTTCAGCCAGTGTTGATTACCGTCGTTAGGGATATTCAGCTTGTTGCCGTAAATAATGGAAAATAGAAGAAATATTGTATGTGTTTTGTATGTCAACTAGGCATGAAATTATTATCCGGGATTTGAATTCGATACGAGATTCGATTTGGATCCGCTCCGAAAATTAAGATATCCGGAGGGTTCGCATCTGAATCCGTATTGTAAAATGTTGGATTCGTGCAAATCGAATCCGAATTCGGATCTCTTAATTTTTTACTCTGGATATTCGGATCTGCAATTTTTATTAATAATTATTTCTTAAATAGGTATATATATATCACAAATCCAGATCCGGATAAAAAGATGTACAATATTTTTTAATTATATTTATATTTACCCTTGTTTTAAAAATTAAAAAATATTGTACATCTTTTTATCTTTTTTCAATTATTGTTAATATTTTCTATGTTTTAATGCTATTTTTATTTATTTTCCGGATCCAAATCCAGATCCGGATATTCTCCGAATATTACAATTTTTAAAAAGATATCCGAAACTCGGATATCCGAAAACTTCGGATCACGATAAAAATAGTAAAAATATAGATCCACCGAATACAAATCCGAATCTAGATATTTTAAAATACCCCAAATATCCGATATGTTCCAGCCAACTAGTTAGATTGGTAATAGTGTGGTGTACCGTTTCATGGCAAGACAAATCGAATTTGGTTGTGAAACGGTACACCACACTACCACCAATCTAACTAGTTGACTTTAAGCAGTCTTTTTGAATCCTTGTGAATGTTTAGTCTTCTCTATATACTCTACAGTCATATATGATCGTACCGATTTGATTGGGCTTTCTATATTGATGTTTGTAGATCAACACACAATTTAATAATTTATTAAGCTTCATTCATTGCGTATTTATGGGATCTCATTGACTATTCTAAAATGAAAAGATTTGATCTCTCTGTGTTTGCCTGGTTGTTGTTGATCTATTGTGATGATTGTGTTGTTTGTTTCTATAATTTTGTTGAACCTTCGTTTTTTTCTAAGATTCTGAAGTTGGAATATTATTCTTTATATGATGGGCTGAATAGAGAGAAAACGTTTCTTCTTTACACGTTTTTTCTTTCTTCATATCGAAAGCAAGACTAATTAGGTGAAATATTTTAATCATACCATCTTATAATTTTACTAAAAATAATAGTCAAACTAGATCTCGACCCGCACAACCGTGCGGGTATTTGCTTTCATTTTATAAATANCCCATCCCCCGCATTATTTCTAAACATATTTTGCTCAAACCCTTCACTCGCATTATTTCCAAACATATTTTGCTCAAGAGGATTATAATAGTTAGTATTATCACTTGGTAGTTTAAATCCTTGACCCGTACTACTACTTGATGCACATTTTCCATGCAAAATCCATATGTAATAGTTTGGTCTGAATCCTCTATTAAATAGATGCCTCTTCACAGTATATGTTTCTAAATATGGTCCGTTCTTGCATTTTCTACAAGGACAAAATATTTTACCATATTCTCTTGCGAGTGGTGGATAGTTGCATGTTGTAAAAATTCCCGTAGCCCAGCCTGATACTCTTTTGTCAGTTCACAAGTCTACGGATCTTTATGATTGTAATTTTATTCTTCTCTAATTTTTTTTATTTTCTCACGGTATTTTCTCACTTTTTTTCTTCTTTTTTGTTTTTGTTTGTGCTCCGCTCACTACTACCAGTATATATATATATATATATAGACATAAAAAATATTTGCAAAAAACTTGCAATGGAATTGCGACATAATTTGCAACAGATTTGCGATGCTTCTACAACTTGCAAGGGATTAGCGACGGAAACAAGTCCCTTGCAAAATTTAGTTACTCATGGAACAAACGTGTTTCACCATCCTATATGTTTTTTAAGGCGGAATTGTGAGATTGATTCTTGTTATAAATTAGTTACACGAAAAACGTGTTTCACCAACCTATCTTTTTTTGCGACGAAAATGCAACGAATGAGCTTTTCCTCGCAATTCAAACGCATTTCTCTTGCAAACTTGTTATGCTTTTTGGGACGGATGTTTCTATCCCAAATTTGTGATGGTTTTGCGTGCTTTCCAGATAATCTCTCGCAAATTGGTCACAATATTGGAAGCAAAATAATTCCGACGCAATTTTGCGAGTGTTTTGCAAGTGATTTGATTTTCCTCGCAATATGCTCGCAAGTCCATTGCAAATTTGCAAGGAAATATTTCGCTTGCAAATTTCCGTTGCAACATACGTGTTTTTTTGTAGTGTTGGTGGCATTATAAGCATCATGTTGACGCCATATGACCTTTTGTTTTTGATTGGAACCTCATGCAAAGACCGCCTAACTTGCTTACACAACTTGTCAACAACAAACATGTTGTTTCTCCATTTATGACGATCCAAGAGGATCATTCCCTCGACATGGTCACCGGCGTGCAGCTTGATTAGTGCGTAGAGGTAACTACCTTTCTTATAGTTTCTTGTAGCCGCAATATTGAGGTGCTTCATTGCTCGGGGACAATCATGTAAAGCAAAGTATTTCTTTATTCCCTCGATGTAGTGTGCCTCTCTGTTGACCTATCTAAGACAGAACTTTATTTCATATTTGTAACCACATAGAGTTTTCATTGGGTTTTTGGAGAGGTTCCTCAATTGTGCGTGCCTGAAGACGTTCCGGCACTCCTTGTCGGTAATGTCGTATGAATGGTCATAAAAACTTTGGTGGACGTCAACAATGGAGTACTCTCTTGCGCGGATCAAATTCGACATAAGAGGAGAGTGGGGCTGGGATCTTTAAGGTCTGCGAGATGGGATGAACATACGCTTAGACATGATTGATGCTTTCTTTTGTGTTTGTACGATGATGCTAGTGACTAAGTGTAGTTTATATAGTTATCTTGTGCCTGAAAATTTTAATGTATTTGTTCGCGTCTATTGAGATGATGTGTGTTAGTGGCCTTATCGGTGTTAATGACAATTTAAAAGCTTAGTGATAATGGTTGTATACGTTAGCTTTTTAAGTTAATTGTACTTTTATTAATTTTTTTTCCTTGGGTTTCATGATAAAGGTAGGATTCACAACAATATACTTGTTTTGTGAAATAATTTTTTTTCTTACAATTGTTTTTTATTTGTGTACATTATTGTTAATGTTAGTGCATCCTGAATGTTTAATTTTTGTATCGTTGTTTTAATACGGTAAATGTTATAACTCTCCAAAACAATACTGATATTTATCGTTGTGTAGATGCGATGAAAACATATCTACACGTATTTAGACTGTTAGTATTATAAAACAGATAATAATATGAGGATATACCTAAATTTATTACATGTAGTTATGTTATGACTAATATGAAAAGTAACAATCGATTCATTTTTAATAAGATCATGAATAACAATAGTTTCTTTAGAAAAGTTTCTCAGAAAAATAGTAATATAATATGTTAAAGTGAGAAAGAGAAGACTGAAAATGTGAGGTATGTTTCTTTATGAAGAAATGTTGGTCGTGTGAGAAGAGCTAGTTTCTACATCTGTTTTTCTTTTATTGGTGTTCTCATTTATCAAACATTAAAGTTAAATTAGTTAAATAAATTAAACTAAAATATTAATATAATTGCTTAGGAATTGTGTTAGAGAAACTTACCCATTGCTGATGCTCTAACTAATTGATAGTGGGTAATACCAATTAATTATCTCTTAAGGTAAATCGAGTTATCGTAATAACGACAATATTAACATCGTCATTGGTATTTCAAGGTCTTTGTTTTATTTTTGGCCTTTTTCAATAAAACTTCACTTGGTTAGACGCCCCTGATATATTTTGATGAAGTCATAATATTATTATGAAATATATAATACGACTATTATTCGTATTAATAATAGTCAACTGGCCAAATATATAAATATATTTATATTTATATACGAATACCAAATAAATAACCACATATACGAATAATTAGGGATGTTGTATAGGGTAACCCAACCCTATCTAGCTTAAACCCAACCCTAAGTGACCCTAACCCTTTTAAACCCATTAAAACTATGTAAAATAGGGCTGATCCTTTAAACCCTTTTAACCCTTTATATTTTTTTCTTATGTAAACATATTTTATTACAATCTCATGCAAAATGAAACAATATTTTGAGTTGTTATTGATTGAAACAAACATGTTTTGGAACCAGCCAATGTATACAAAATCACTGTAAAACAAAGAGTAACAATAGCATATTATCACAAAAACCATGTCCTCATATCAACTTAGCATGACAACGAACCATGTTCATGTTCCCTTAATCTTCTGCTGCCTGAAATCAATCAACAATACAGACAATAAGTTCATGCTTTAAATGCTCAAAACTACGACCAGAAACTCAATTAACGCCACCTTCAACAAGTTCCCAGTGCATTTATAAGAAAAAAGACAGAGACAGTGAGACACTAAGATTGTCAGATTCTCACACATTATCAAAAGCATTTATAAGACTGTGATTCACACATATCTACAGACTACACTTCTATAAGTAATCAGAGATTTACCTTCATGCACTGGAATCTCCAACTTCAGAGTTACTATTTGCAGCATCATCATCATCTTCATCATCAAAAAAATCTTCAATATCTCCTGTAA
>OVBX01002232.1:0-21165 GCA_900406325.1 Erucastrum elatum | reverse complement strand
TATATATATATATATATATATATATATATATCCTTATATACTTATCAAGGTAATAATTGTAGTTGCCAACAATAATCTTATCAGTTTTTAATATAAAAATGTTTAGACAAAAATATAGTATTTCATATAGTTTCATCACAAGGAAAATATGTTTCTATAAAAGATATACTTAAATGTGACAAAAATAAAATTTGGTGATAAGACTAACATCGATGAAGATGTTTTGGTGATTTTCCTAAAATATATTTGAAATCAGTATAATTGAAAATATGATGATTTTTAAATAAATAATGTATATTTAAAATTGTAAGTTGATTACGCCTACATATGCAGGCATATCAATTGGTTTATCTCAAATTTGACGATTAGTTTATTATCATTATTATTTTTGGATTCGGTTTCACTTTTAACTTGAGAAGTAAAAGTAAAAAAGTAGACCGCGTGCGTTTGGTTGGACGTGAGAGCAAAGACGAGACAAAGACAATTTCTCCGCTTAATTTCCCCACCTTTCTTTTTCTCCTTCTCTCTTTACTAAAATCTTTACATATATACACATTCACGTTACAAATACTACAAATTCTTTCTATAATAGTCCTGTATAATTTAAAATTATTTCCATAAGTTTCGTGTTTTGTGATTCGTACCTATCTTCTTTTTGGTACGTAGCTATTCAATTCAGTCTTTTGGAAACTGCTCCTTCTTATTGACTTTTTTTAAAATCTCTTTAAATGCATATTGTCTTTGGTTAAATGTGAATTTACCCCATAGTGTTCTTCTTCTCTCCTCCTAATAATAATAATCTCTCCGGATTCTATTCCCATTTGGTTTGTGTTGCTTCGCTTTCCTCATTCCCATCATCATCTCCTCTTCTCTCTGCCTTGATAAAGTGGTTTGTTTTCTCCTCTTTTCTCCGCAATCGGTTTCTTCTTTCGTTGTCTTTTGTGGAAGAATCTAACATATTTAAAAGGTTGAAGCGTTTCTTTCTCTTACCAAACCTTCTCAGATCGGTCTTCTTTCTTTGACTTTTTTCTCTCTGGGTTGTGGGTTTCTTCAAGCTTGATCGTAATTGCTGGGTTTGTGTGTGTTCATCCTTCTGGAAGAAGAAAGTTCGTTTCTTTGCAGTGAGTTTTTTACGGCTGGATCTTTGTCTTTAGGAACTTGTTCAGAGTTCGGTCTAAACAAAAACTTTTGTCTTTTTATTATTTTCTGATTTCTCTGTAACAAGGCTTTTGGTTTTTATAATACATTCCAAGTTGTTGATTTGCTTTGCTTTGCTTTGAATACGAGTATGCTTTGTATTGAGATTGTGATTTGAAGTTGAGATTTTTTTTTTGCTAAAGTTTTGATCTTTTATCTTATTTTCAGTGATGTGATTCGTTTTGTAGCTGTGCAAATTGTTTATATGTTCTTTGTTGTTGCAAACTTGCAAGTGCCATTGGTTATTTAATAGGCTGCTTGATTTTGAAGTTCAGTGTCAAAATTGATAATGTAGCATTTGTATATGATAAGAAAAACCAAGTTAATAAAGTTGAAAACAGAACTGAGTTTGTGGTCTTTAAAGATGATTGCATATTCCACTTGTGCTTGCATCTTGAATTTGCTTAGCTGCATCATTCTTTGTGTAAATGAGAACCCTTATGTCCTTTACCATTGGCTTTTGAATAACTCTTTTGAACTGAGTGCTTAACTCTGTTTCTTTTGACGATCATACTCTTCTAGGATTGTAATGCTCCCCCTCTCTATTGTCTTTGTTACTTATATAATTCTTGTTTTATATTGTGTTGTAGTGTCCAGCATCGGCTACATTGCACAAGGTGGTGAGAGCATCCAATTGTCAAGCGTCAACTGTAACTAAGGCTAAGATGCAGGGAGAAAGGGGTAGTATCGGTTCTTTTACAGAGGCCAATGGTTCTTCATCTAATAATCCTGTGGTAGATCAGCAGATTCGTTGGGAGAATCTTCACAGTATTGGTGATAACGATCTGCAGCATTACATGAATACAGCTACTGATACAAATACTAGTTTTGCAAACTCAGTGTATCCTGAGCAAAGCAACTTGCACAGGTTTAGTCTTGGTGAGGCTAGCTCTAGTGGTACAAAGAACGAAGCACCTACTATCACCGAGCAATGGATGGCAATTCGTCGTTTAGAGGAACTAAGAAACGACAAGGACGAGTTGAACCCTTTGTTTATGCAACCTCCTAGTGCAAACCGAAATGGAGATTATAGTGAGGGTATGAATCCGGTCATAGGTCAACCTAGTCTTTTTCAGCTTAATGGGCCAGAGAACGGTGTTAGAGTTGGTTCATCTGTAGATGGGCAACGTAAAAGAAAAGCTATTGATGCCGGCATTGGACAGTCCTCATCACATGTAGGGTTCCGTGAGTTCCACCGTGGAGAGAGCAGTTCATTGGTCTCAGCTTCTCATGATCATGGACCAAGAGGATTGGTCCCTGTCACAGTTCCAAACCTGTCTGCTCCTCCTGCTATCCCAGAGAGAAACTTCTCTGTCAGGGTTAATCCAGGAACTGTTGCCAGGCAACCTCTTGCTCCTTCCTTGAGCGCACCAGGAGGACATCTACCACCAGTAGATCAACAGCTCATGGACTTGAGATATAGACACGCTTTTGGCAATTATACTCCTCTGAACCCAAATGCTTCTGCTGCTAGTATGCCCCCTCTTTCAAGAAATATGATACCACCATTCCAATGGAGCGGAGGTCCAGCAGCAGCAGCAGGAGGTGGAGGATCTTTGAGTTCAGCTGCCCCTGTTGGCAGAAATGTGGTTCATCCAGTTGAAACCAGAGAAAGAAGCAACATGTTAGCGAATCCCTTGTTTGTTCCACCTCCTCCTGGTATGATGAATCTGCCCCAGGGTCATGTAAATGGTCCTGGACAGGTTGCACTGTCTTCATCGAGGACAAGTGTTCAGCCATCGAGTCCAGCATTGACTCCTCACCAGAGTAACTCGGCACATAATCAAAGAATATTATCTGAACATTTACGGAGGAGGTCGTTGCTTTCTTCCCTTGCTACAAACCACAGAGCTGCTCGTTCCTCGGCCCCTCCTGCCGCTCCTGCCTCCCTGGCTCAGCATGCGCTTCAATCTGGCGGTGATACCGCCTTTCAGGCGCTGAATCGGGCTTACTCGAGAGCCGTACCAAGACGAGGGCAAACTACAAATGGCATTCCTCAATCTTTGCGAGGCTTAGCATCCACAAGTCGAGGAAGAGGCAGACTCGCTGAGGTTAGTTTCATGTATAGATTAGTTACTACCTTGTGTTTCTTATGTAGAGCTGACACTGTTGTTCTGTTTTGAAACAGCTCCGCAATGTCTTGGAACAGATGCGTAGGACAGGGGCCTTGCGTTTAGAGGTACATATATGCTACTTGTATTTATTCATATACTGCTGCTATACAAGTACCCAGCAGAGTTGTTACATCTTCTCTATTGTTATATGAAAAGATATAAACGTTTAATGTTTTTTTTGCTCTGTTTTATTTAGGATGTTATGCTTCTCAATCAGGCGACGCTAGGTGCAGCCGGTATTCAAGACCGTTATAGAGACATGCGACTCGATGTTGACAACATGTCGTATGAGGTAAAGCCAGAGCAAACCCCATATATCATCTAGAGTCATACTCACTGTGAGTTATAAAATCTGCAGGAGTTGTTGTCTCTAGGAGAGCGGATTGGAGATGTTTGTACCGGTCTGAATGAGGAAACCATATCAAACCGATTGAAGCAGCAGAAATACAGTAGTGACACCAGATGTCCACAAGAGATAGAGCCATGCTGTATCTGTCAGGTGACAACATCACATCTTGTTTTCATCTTTACTAATTAATATTATAAGGACATGTTGGTTTTAAATTTGGTGGCAATAACTGCAGGAGGAATACAATGAGGGGGAAGAACTGGGAATGCTGGAATGTGGTCATGGCTTCCATAGCCAATGCATTAAAGAATGGCTGCAGCGAAAGAATCTTTGTCCAATCTGCAAAACGAAAGGGTTAAACACTGTAGAGAAGCCAGGAGTATAATGATGGAAAGACCTTAAGCTGTTCTATACCGTTGCAGCCTCACCAGAACACCCAGAGGCAAGTTTGGGTTATGCATTTCTGTGCATTTGGTGTTTGAGTTGAAGGTTTGATGATATAGAGGTAGCGAAAAGATAGGAATGAAGAGAAGTAACTGAGGGAGTATCTAAGAAAAAGAAACTTAGATTCTTCTGAATTTGTTTGGATGATTTAGTTTTTTTTTCTATGATTTACTCATTGAAAGAACTAAAAGATTTGTGAGGCAGTTCGGCAAGATTGATAGATTTGTTGGATGATTGGCTTATGTAAGTTATGTCATATCCAAAATGGGATCCTATAACATAAACATAGCAAAAGATATGCATATTCTTTGATACTAGGAGGTTGCAAATGTAGTGCGGTTTCTTTCTCCGTGTGTCAGTTTTTTGGCCCAATTGGGTTTTCTTGAACCTACATCACCTCTTTCTGGATAGTAAAAAAAATAAAATTTTATCTCCTGAGACTGGTCAAATATTTCATGTGGCACATATGGAAATGAAGGAATTAATTTTTTCATCATTCAGAGAAGATCCTGCAAGTGTTTATGAACATATTTTAGGGGTTTGACTCGTTGAAACACAGCGGTTCCAAATGCGGTTGCAGGAGTTTATAAATGTGGATAGTTATAGTTTTTTACATCGATACTATTATTTATAAAGTGATTTTGCTTTGATAAAAAAAAGAAGAAGTGATTTTCCTTATTTGTTAATTTTTTCATAAATANAAGTGTTTATGAACATATTTTAGGGGTTTGACTCGTTGAAACACAGCGGTTCCAAATGCGGTGGTTGCAGGAGTTTATAAATGTGGATAGATATAGTTTTTTACATCGATACTATTATTTATAAAGTGATTTTGCTTTGATAAAAAAAAGAAGAAGTGATTTTCCTTATTTGTTAATTTTTCCATAAATTNAAATAAGGTGATTTTGTTTATTTGTTACTCCTTCTGTTTTATATTGTAGGTAGTTTTAGCAAAAATATCTTGTTTCACATTGTAAGTAGTTTTAACATTTCAATGCAACTTTTATACTTATTGAATAATGTGTGACCAATTAAATAATGTTAGCTATTTTATAATTGGCTGAAATAATATATTAAATGAAACTTTTTAACAAATGATTACTTTCTTAATATTAGTGCTTTTAGGTAAAACTACTTATAATTTAAAACAGAGAGAGTATTGTTTATTGTTTATTTGTCATATTTTCCATAACTTTAGGTAATTTACTAATTTGGTTTGTTATAATAATTTTAGTTTTGTTTATTTGACATATTTTATATAAAACTAGAATATTAATTTATTTGTCAAGTACATAATAATTTTAATTGTTAATTTATATATTTGTATATTTTAAAATAATTTAAGTGGTAATTTTAGTTTTGCTTACTTATCATGTTCTTTATGATTTTAAGTCATTTTTCTTATTTTTAATGTTTGTTATTTTTAGAAGCTTATTTATCATATTCCATTATCTAGGTTGAGTCGTTAATTTTAATAAATAAATTTTTAATTTTTTTTTAATATTTTAGTGAATATATAAAATATTTTTGTTTATTAAGGGATAACTATTATTAAGGAGTAGTATTAAAAGTTTTAGCAATAATTTTATAATTTTTTTCATCTTATGTTTATTTGAGTAATATTTAATCATTTTTTTTAGTTTTAAACGAAGTTTTTTTCTCTTTTATTTCATCGAGTAATTTATTACTTTTAGTTTAAATTAGTTAAATATAAGTATGTTTTTAATTACAAAAACAAATTGTTCATAGGTGTCACTATGACTTCCAATGAAGAGGAAATTCATATAAAATGTAATAAAATCTTTGTGCGATTTGATTTCATAGGCTTCACTGATAATTGATAATTATAATTTATTTTGTAGATTTATCTTAAAGTTATTTTAAAATAGTAATAAAAATTTTATTAGGTTATGATGATAATTTTTATATATGTGGTTTGGTGATGGAATAAATAAAACATTTTCGAGTACTAAACTGTTATTTATGTTGAGTTATAATAGAAAAATTAAATTAAATTTTCTAATTAATTTAATATTTGAAACTAATTAAATAATTTAGATTGAAATTAAAAATTCTGTTAAATTTTAAATTAGTTGGATATATATTTATCTGCACATATGTGCGGGCCATCATCTAGTATTTAGTGATTTGAATGACTAGTTCAACGTTTAAAAATTGTTGTGTTTGCAAAATATTTATGACTTGTTAATTAGGAGTTACTTCATCACTTTAATAGTAAATTACCAATATTAATACGTGAAAATATAATAAAAATATCCACATAAACTATTATGATAAAATATAATAATCTTGATGTAATATAATTAATATCAGTATTGCATTTCTTTCTTTTTAATTTTATTTCAGATAAAAGTTATAATTTCATTAATTTTTTATAAGATTTATAATAGAATTTTTAAAGAATATTTTGTGCTTTTATATATGTATCTTTATATATGTATATATATATATATATTAATTTTTAAAAATATATTGAATATTTGACCCCAAAACATCATATTAAATATTTTTAATTGATTTTTTTGTAAACTAAATTATGATGTTGTTAATGGATTTAAATAAAATAGAAAATGTATATACTTTTTTATTTTTAATATTTCAAGTTTTAATAAAAGAATATTCAATTGCAACCACTCCGCAAACGTTAGCGAGAACCAGTTTTAGATGTTAAGAGGTTTGGAGTCGTTTGGAATGATTTATAGTGTTTTCTGTGATTGTTATAAAACACGGACAACCACTATTAACTGCTAAAATTTGCGTCTGCGAGTGATAGCGGAGAAACTAGTAAAACCCTTAATGTTAGATTAAATTTGGGGAGAGAGATCCATACTCCTAGCAAGGTTTTGGATCTTCTTCTGAGTCTGGATTTTATGGACTGTGTAGTGTGGACCAGGCCCTCCATCAACTGGCTCAAATGCCATCTTGCAGACTTATGGGTAAACAATGTTGGTGTTAGCGGAGCAGCTTGGCTGGTAGGGATGTGAAGGTCGATCGATCTTCACAGTAGATATTCTTTTTTTTCCCTCGGTTTGACTCTCCATTATTAGCAGAGCTCCCCTCGCTTCTCTGGTCGCTTCCGTCTCGTATAAATCTTCGTTTGAACATGGCTGCTATCTCAGTCGCTAAAAGTGTGATGCAGGACCTTCAAATTCAGTTATATGGAGCAACAGAAGAACCCTTTTGGCTCTGTAGTCTGCTTGAGAAGGAACCTGCATCTGTATAACTTGGTCTTATCCATGTATTTCTCTGATTTGGGAGGTGTCTTCATGGTCTTGTCCTATCGCAAGGTCTTCAAGGGATGGAACTCAGCATTTTCTTTCTCCCCTGGTAGTGGAGACAACCTGCAATGTTCCCTATTGGTGGTTCTTTTTTTTCTTTTTTAATTGAATGTTTTTTGGTGTTGTCTTTTTATGCTTTCTTATTTTTAGCATGTTATCAGGAGTCTATTATACGTGTAGGTCATAACAAGTTTTTAAATGTGAACTTGGGTCGCGAGAAGTTTTAAATGTTGGATTGCATACCTATAGGGAAGAAAAACAATTGAAGACGGTTTTGGCATTTTGACCCAAAAACTTAAACGAAAGCGACCCAATAATTTCTCGCGAAACGTGACCCAACGACCCTCATAGTTTGACCCCTGCAAGTTTTCTCAAGACCCCACAAGAGCGAAAGTCACCGGCTGAGTGTGTTGCCGGTTAACCTATGTTAGCAGTAACTAATTTCCCGCCAAATTCCAAACTTGTACTTTAATTAAGAAATAAATATGTGGTCGGGGATCTTGAGACAGAATATAATATGTTTGGTACCCCAAAAACTCTTATTGCAGAACAAGTGTTGTGGGTCGCTACGAGATTGGAAAAATGCATCCACCCGATTTGAATCTGATGGAAACTGGGAACGGAAGTAGCCGCGGCTCAAGCTATAGTGGTAAAGGCAAAGAAATCGGTAACCACAGCAGCGAGGATAATGCGTTGTGAATCTAATTCGTTCAGGCTGTCTCGTATTTTTTAAATTATAAATCTAACAACTACTTGTAATTTGTGTGTAGGTGTTCCCAATTCGTATATTGTCGTAATGGCAGGCCGGTGGATAATATATTATACTGGTTCTTGGGATTTTAAGATAGATAATGATTTATTGGGTAGAGTAGTGGATACCTCGAGATTAAAAAGAGCAGACGGACTGAAGGATAGGATTTTTAGTGAATATGGTTTTTGGGGAAGGGAGATCTTTGCTGACATGAGCTATTGGCTATTATCAGACCTTTTGGTCCGGAAGTCTTATTCCCATCATGGGTTGTAAGTTTTGAACTTTTTCTCGAATGAAAAATCTAAAGTTAAAAAAAAATAACGATATAACTTCTCACTAACGTCCTCCAATTACAAAATAAGCTTAGTTTTGGTACGAATATAATACCAAAGAGTTATAAAAGCTAAGACCACATCCTTTTCATTAGTTGTCGAAAAATGTAATCCCTAAAAAACTGAAATCTTGATCGTGCTTAGTTTATAAGGTCACTAGAATTCAGTCATCATGTACCATCTTGGAAGGCAAATCAAGTGGCTGACGCACCCTCATTAGACCAAATGCCAACGGCACTTAGCAAGTGGGTTGTTGCAGGAGTTGCTATCTAAATAAAAATAGTATATGGTAGTGACGGACGATTCCTTAGTTAGAGATGATGACGACGCAAATGGAATTCGACTGATCGTGAACACTAACCAAATCCACATATTTCCTAGCCATTAATAAGATGGAGGGAGCAGATCAAGTCAAAGTACTTGGAAATAGTTGTATGACTGATCCATGGAGTGCTAGTAAGAATCATATATCGAATGTGATATAAAATTCAGTTTATCATTTTGGCAGGTCATCCAGAAGATATTGGATACAAAAATACATATGCTCGTATCATCCGCAACAATGCTAAGATCTTTTGTACTTCACAAAAAGAATAGTTAGAGAATATATATCATTGGAAGAGTTTACATGTGACATTTACCATTTGAGTATAAAAATGTCTCCATACAAGCTTTTATATGGGAGATCATGTCGAAGCCCATTTTGTTGGCCGAAGTGGTGGAAAGACAAAACTTAGAGAAAATTTGGTTAAGGAAGTTTAAGAAAGTAAAATTCATAATAAAAATTCAAAGAGGCTCGTGAATTTGTAGTGGGTGATTAGATGATCTACATGGAAATAAGGGCCTATCAAAAAACTACTGAGTATCACAAGTTGAAAGTTAAAGCTAAGGTTTCGATAGCCATATCAGATAATTGGGTGTTGGAGCAATGAATTATCAACCGTAGTTGCCGTAGAGTTAGTGATTTATTCAAAATGTCTTCCATGTGTCAATTTTGAAAATGATAGTTTGAGAACCGAAGTTCATTCTACCATTACCACTAGAGGACATCAGTCAAAATTTCACAGCCCGTAGACGAGCAATAGAGGTCTAAGAGCTTTTAACGACTCAAAAGATATGTGGGAAAAGAACCATGATGATTTATGTGTTGGAAAAAGATGATTTTGGTGAGGAGACTTGGAATCCGCTGTTTACATGAGATCAGATTATCCAAATATATTTTCAGGTGTTGGTGTTTTGCAGGATGTTAACTTGAGTTTGGAAAAACAATCCTTTCTAGTGGGGAAATTATTACATTTGAACCAATGTCAACGGAAAAAGGACACTCATGATGTTCACCTATGTAGAAACTAGGGGTGGGCACTTCGGTTATTTTATCGGTTTGGTTTGGTTTCTGTTCAGTTTGGTTAATTCGGTTCAATGATTTATCCAACCAAAATAAATCATACTTAGTTCGATTTGTACCGGTTTCGGTTCAATTTGAATTCGGTTTGGTTTAAATTCGATTTGGTTTTAAACACACAAACGCATGGTCATAAAATCATCATGTTGGCGACTATGAAAAACTAAATTATGTTGTCTAAATCTCATATAAAACCAAAACAAAAAAAAAATTAAAAACACAAAACATTTATAAAAGTACAATCAATAAATAGAATTTTTTTTTANGGCGACTATGAAAAACTAAATTATGTTGTCTAAATCTCATATAAAACCAAAACAAAAAAAAATTAAAAACACAAAACATTTATAAAAGTACAATCAATAAATAGAATTTTTTTTTAAAAAAAACATCGTTACTAAGGCCTCTTAAAATAAACTGTATAAATTAAATCAAATATAAAACTGAAACAAAAATCTCAACAAATTACAAAAAGTTATAAGAACAAAAATTAACCAAAGTAAATAGAAAATTCAAAAATCGTTAATAAAATTAATAATGTTTACAATGATTTTAGTCTTATGATTTTCGTATATTGTATATTGATAGTATGTTTAATTCAAATAATAACAAAAACATATTGGTTATAGATTCGGTTTAATTTGGTTTGGTTTAATTTGGTTCTGTTCGGATCGGTTTCAGTTCGGTTAGTTCAGATTGGGGAAAATCTTAAACCTAACTATTTGATAATAGACTCTGGTTTTGTTTGGATCGGTTTTGGTTCGGTTGGATTGGTTCAGTTCGGTTTTTTTCCCACCCCTAGTAGAAACAAATTCCTTTTTTTTTTCATCTCCTCTTGTATAAGAAGATCAGTCCTTTTTCTTTCTCCACACTAGAGTAAGTAGTAAAATCTTTCTTGTTTAGAGACTCAGCCACAACCAGTCAAGCAACCGCTAAAAGCTGGAGTTACACTATAGTCATGCCGCCAACAAAAAGGAGATTTGATAGTTTTTTATCCCTACATGTCATTTTCCCAAAATTTTCAGCCCTCATTCTTCTAAATGCAGTCATTGATGAGAGTAAATAATTACTGCTCAATTTCATGTTTTTATGTTTCTTCTCTCTTCACATAGTTCTCTAAACTCTGTTTGTGTGGACGTCAATACTATTAAAAGAGAAGAAGTCCTACAAAATCTACTTAAAAGTGTTGTTTGAACCTATTCGTTAGCTAATTAATTTTTGGTCCTTCCATAAATTTTAACTAACAATATGTTATTACTTTATATTTCTCTAACAATCATTTATTTTTCTCTAACAATCATTTGGTCAAGTATTTGGTCAATACATTTATTTATTAGGCCCACGTCATCTGTACACTAAAAGATTAAACATACAGTATTAAGACGGATTATTTGTGAATGTTTCGTAAACAATATTCAGTGCGCATGATGGCTTGATAGAGATACTACAGATCATGTTCTCTAGAAATCATTTTTTTTTAATTTGTTTTGTTCAACAAAAATAAAAAGCCCTACAAATCTCAATTATTAAACTAGCCAAAAATCTTAAATATCACCAATTCAATGAAATGTAACTCTTATAAAATACAGAGAAAATATAATGAGAAAGATAAGGTTCGCACATTCATGGTCGTGTACAAATCAGTTCCTTTCAAATATGATCTTTTTGGATATTCAACAATTAGATTAAATAAGTATTTGAAACAACCAGTTTGGAGTCCTTAATTCAAATACATATAAAATATCTGTAGTTTGGATAAGTAATAGATCTGGCTCGGTTCAGGTATTTAAGACCAAAAAGACTCAAAGTACACAAAAAGTCAGAAAACCTGAAACAAAAAACATAAAGACCCAATATCTTCAAAGTTTTATTCGAACACTGTAACTATTTAAATATATATATATATATATATGTGAAATTTTACCTGAAATCTGAAAATATAACCGAAAACGCAAACCCAAAACTGAAAAAATATTATTTGTATACTGAAAACATATATGAAATAGACAATATTTTGGGTATCCGGATTCGAACATAGACTCGTGGGTCCCCAAAAAATAGAATATGTGTTTTTTCTCCATCCTAACCTATTTCCATATCGGTTTTGATTTATTTTTTGGATCTTGATAAAATTGTCATAGAGAGCTACATAAAAATGTACATACAAAATCTCAAATAAACAAACTCAAAAATTAGTTTTAGACTCATAATAATATACAATAAGTTCAAAATACTAATTCATATCCAATTTTGTTTATAACTCAAAATAATCCACGCTTTCGAAGAGCGGATCAAAATCTAGTTTGATATTTAATTATGCTTTGTTGTTTTAAAAAAAAATTATGCTTTGTTATACATAGAAAATTTGATATTTATTTATTATTAATATTTTAACAAGGTCCATCATCTTGGCAGGATTTCCCTTAAAATTTGAAACCCCCGGGTTTTTAACATTTTCAATACCCCAAATTTATTTGAGAATATTGAGAAAATGAGACACTTTCAACCTTTGTTTCCTTTTAGGATTTCTGACATTTTTGGCAAATCTGAACATGTTTTACCTTTTTATGGAGAAAATAGTAAACTAAATTTTAAAAATGTTAAAAAATATGAAAACTATTGGAAACTTAATGTATGACAATTATTAAAAAAGTGAAATCATATTTTATTTTATTTTCTAGCTAAAGTTAGAATACATATTATGGTTATCTACTTAGTCTATAAATCAGATACTAAGTTTTAAACATAGATATATAACGTAAACAAACATTTCTTGTATATCCTAAGCTAGAATTCATTCGTTATAATCAAGAAATGGATTTCAAATTGATAATATCTACTTATAGTTATTTGAAAAATTACTATGCTCACATGAAAGAAAAATATATTATCATTTTCAAAATAATTTTTGCATTCGAGCTCTTATGCTGACATTGAGACTGATTAATGTTGTTGTTACCCTTATTTATTTATTTATATATAAGTAAAAACGAAATTATATTAATAATATTAGATTTATATATATAACTCTTGTTATCTCCAATGAATTTATATGTACAATTTCTTATACGAGTAAAACAGGCGAACCCAAAACACTCGACAAAGATATCCTTAACGGCACTAGAGAGAACACTGTCGTTTGTAAAGATAATTTGAATATTGCTATTTCCAATACCGCTATTAAGAAAAGATAAATTCTTATATATATATATATATTGTATAAATTTTATGTATACATAATTGCTTTCAAAATTATTACATAATTGTTTTCAAAATTGTTTTATACAATAAGATTATTTTATTATTGTGAAAACATTTGTCATCTAAAAATAATTTGATATGTATGTTGTGATAAAAAAAATTGTATATATAAAAAAAAAATAATCTAGTATTGAATATTTTGAACGCATAAATAATACTTGGTTTATTATAATGGCTTTTGAATTGATATATCAGCTTATAAATATTTGAAAAATTATTATACACGCACGAGAACAGTATACTATTATTTGTGAAGTGATTTTCACATTCGAGCTCTTACGTTGTTAAAATTTAGACTAACTAATGTCATTGTACCCTTAGTTTTATTTTATATAATTTATTATATAAGTACAAATGAAATTTATATTAATAATATTAGATTATATGTTATTTTTAGTTATTTTTTTCATTCGAGCTCTTTCACTAAAATGTAAAATGGTTAAAGTCATTGTTTTTTTGCTAAACTAAAATTGAAGTCATTGTTATATCTAATGAATTTATATTGATAATTTATTATATAATTTAAATGAGCAAACTCAAAATACTCGACAAAGATATTCTTAAAGTACCAGAGAAAACCACCGTCATTCAGAAAGATAACTTGAATATTGCCATTTCCAATCCAAATCTCGGTGACTGTTTACCACGGGAAAAAGAACCACTCGACTGATGCACAGAAAGAAGAGCAAGGTCCACACAAAGTACAATATCAACTCTTAACCACGTGTTTGTGGTCAGGTGGTAGCATGACGTTCCATAAATCTTATGGAACTTGAGTTTGAATCCACCTACATTCAAATTATCACAGCGCGTGGCCACTGGCGCTTATCCAGGGAATGGTTTACCATTTTTGTTTGTTGTTTACAATCAACTCTCTTGAGATATTGATGATGATGTCTTCGATGAACAAAGACAACCTTTCAAACACCTAAAGTACACATGCGTATTGTATTATTGTAGTTTTTTTTTACATACATATACAATAAATAGATCTCTCGCTAGATTCATCTCCAATTATGAAAGGAAACAGACTCGTTTGGACAAATTCACGTGGTTCCATATAATAGTAATGTAAATCTGAAATTAGTAATGATATGTTTTCTTTTCTTGACCTACAGATGACAGGTTAACAAACACCAAAAGAAATTTTATTTTTGATATAATGACTTTTGATACCTCTCTATTTCTCGGATCTACTTATAGTTTTTCTTATGATATAGCTTTTTTATTATCATGAGAATGACATAAACCTCATGTATTGGTGCCTAGCACGACCGTCTGAACAACACATTACTCTTGTGGTTGAATGACCTGNTTCTTATGATATAGCTTTTTTATTATCATGAGAATGACATAAACCTCATGTATTGGTGCCTAACACGACCGTCTGAACAACACATTACTCTTGTGGTTGAATGACCTGTTTTTTTTTGTCCTTTCATCGCATATTTCGCTTATTAAAATTTAATAGGTTTTAAAGAATTGCTAGTGACATTAGGATTTGTAATTCTGCTCAGCGTCTTAAGTAAGTTAAATGAGAAATATCATTTCAATTATACCGTTACCTTATTATAAGAATTCAAATAATCTATATAAAACTAGAATAATCCAGTTACGTACCTATTAAATCTTATGGATTTAACCTTGAAATTAACTGGTAACTTCTTTATCAAAAAAAAAAGAAATTAACTGGTAACATTATATTTTGTAATTTTTAATGTGTGTTATTAATCTTTAGTTCATGAGAATAATGGCTAATCATCCCCATACCTCTTGTAATTTTGGACATTGATTGGCAGGACGAATTTTCAGGTCGTACCAGTTTTATTGGATTACCGCTGGATTGTGTAAATTTTGGATTGGGTATATTGTACTGGATTATCTCATAAACATTGTTTTATCTGTATTTAACAGCTTTGAGTTTTTTCTCGAATCAAAATGTATTTTTAGAGTCTTTTAGTCACATATTGGGGTCAAAATCGGACACGACAAAGTTAACATCCAAATGTCAGTAGAAATCAGCATGACCTCGAAAAAAGAAATTTTTATGAAGAACTTGCGGTAAAATTTTGGTTTAAAGAAATCAAACAACGGTTCCTTAAAACGACGACGCAATACTACTTTTGACCCCAACGTCCGTAATGAACAACGTAACATCGTATCATTACAACAATCACGGATGCTCGGACGATGGGTACTCAAAACAAAGGTTTCGGTCCATGTCACGAACTCGGTTGCTATGGCGACCGAGTCACAAACAAAAGCTCGGTTGCTATAGCGATCGAACCACGAAACAAATCTCGGTCGCTAGCGACCGAGCTGCGAGCAAAGCTCAGTCGCTATAGCGACTGAGCTCCGGACAGAGCTCGGTTGCTATAGCGACCGAGCCACGAGCAAGGCTCGGTCGCTATAGCGAGCCACGAGCAGGGCTCGGTTGCTAAAGCGACCGAACTCCAGACAGAGCTCGGTCGCTATAGCGACCGAGCCACGAGCATGGCTATAGCGATCGAACTCCAGATAGATCTCGGTCGCTATAGCGACCAAACTCTTATTACAACCTTCCGCAAACTGTGGCTTGACCATTTCTTGATTCCCGATCAAATGGGATCATTAGTCTGGTTTTACGATAAAACCTGCGGAAATTATCTTTATCGAAGAAACCGTAATAAACGTCCCGAGTCAAAAGACGGTCCAAAGATTCTTAAAGCCTTATTTGAGGCCCACTTGCAATTTCTTAAACCCATAAACGCTATGAAGGTTATGCTTGAAGAGATAAATATCAAATTTCGCGGATAAATGAAAAGTTTCTGCAGATAATCATGAAGATCGGAAAAAATGAAATATCTCCATTTTTTGAACTATGATGGCTTATGTGCAGGAAAGGAAAAGCAAAAACCGATCTAGAAGGGAGTATATAAGGATTTCAAGACGAGAGGCATAAGGAGAGAACTTTTCACAACAAAATAGCACTTAGAGCAATTTAGGCATTTTTCCGTTTCTGTTATCGAGCTGCAGCTCAATTAGGTTTAGTCGCCTTCGGGTATTAGATTAGGAATATCGCCGACAGCTCTCGTAGCCGAAGCATCTTACCTTGTTGTTACGCTCAAACGCGAATTGGGAAATAAAATCTTTCTTTGCTCCTTTTACGATTTCTTACTTTTCTTAATTCTTGTGTGCTAATTGCTTAGCGTGTGGTTTAGCAGATATCTGGGACCTTTGGGAAATTAGGGTTTTCCTACTTTCCTAATTTAAACGGAAATCGACGGTGCGAATTTCGTTCCCACATCACATATCGAATCTTTTCAGGTCTTATGTTTTAAATCAAATTCAGTTGTACAAGATTTTTTATCTTTTATATTTCTTGTTTTATATTCGAATAATCTACTTGTAAGGCTTAGGGTTTCGAAAGAATCATGGATTTGTATTTCTGAAGTTAATTTGCTAGATTAAATAATTATCAACTTGATTCCTCATCTATGTTGTTCTTAATGTTGAAATTAGATTCATGGTCTAATTTATGTTATTTAATTGTTAATACCCCTGAATTGTGTGGATTACATGTCTGAACGAGCTTAGAATGAGCAAGATGATCTTAGCCAATGGGAGTTTTGTGAACCTATCAACTCGAATTGGTTGTATTTTATCTTCAGAATTTGAAACTGAATGAAAATTATCCTCTAGGATCCTAATTTATATGGTTTATCAAGAATTTTAATAGTCATGTTGTATGAGTTTGAAAAGGATTCTTAATGCATTCCATATATATCATTGTTTCATTATATATGTTTACTGAGAATTATCAACTGCCTAATGTCTTTAATCCATTTGTTTACTCATTTTACTTCATGATATTTACTTTTCTGCAATTTGGTTACAAACACAAAAATACACTTTTTAATCTTAATCTCTCAAAAACTTTTAAGTAACCTTGACGTCTATATATTGGACTCTTAAGTGCGACCGAGCACTGTTATGCACTTATGATTGGCTTTAGTGGTTAAGAGCAAATGTCGTTCTTGAAGCTGTGAAACAGAAATGTGTTCTTAAAGTAATGAGAAACAGAGCTATTTTCCATAGGGGAGAAGAGGCAGTAGAGCCCAATCTTCATGTTGGTACGGAAGTCTCCAGAGTTCCCAAGGAGAAAGCTGAAGCTGTTAAGGCCGGTGGGGCTGCTACAGGATCTAATATAGCCTCGGTTTGAATGCCTCCTACAACTCCCTAGAGTTACGTTCCAGAGTCCATGGAGAAAGTGACAGTCTATGATCTTCCTCGGTGTTCTTCAGATCTGTTGGAACAGGTCTTCCTCTGAGGGTCGATCCTAAGGAGGATCATGTGAAGCCTAGGAGGACATCCTCATCATCTGACATACAACGACGAAAAATCTTGGAGTTTGAAGTGTAATTCCAGGAAGCATTTTGCTTCCAATTTTGGTGAATAAACTAGGATCCCTAATTTGTTACTTAAAAAGATCCAGAGTGGTCAATAAGGTAGAGCCTCAGGATCTTTAGCTATTTTCATACCAGATATGCGATTTTGCTGTCTCCTTTGACTTTCCCAATCATGCTCTTCTTCCTAGCGAAGGACCAATATGCACATGCCTTCATCACAATTTCTTCTTGGCCCGCCGATCTTATTCCCCAAAGACTATGTTCTACGAGCACAATATCTAATAAGGTGTCTTCTGAACCAACTAAAGGAATTTCACCATTAGATTGTTTTTCTCGTTCTAATTGTCTTTGATTATGAGTTTGTTTGATTTTCGACAGCATATGGGTTTAGTGAACCGTTGTCATTTGTTCAACGAGTGTGAAGTGCACCTTTTTCTAGATAATTTGGCCACTGTCAAGAAGAGTGCGTATTGTGGTCCAAGTGTGCGGAGGAGTAGGCAGGCTAAGAGCATGTCTACTCAAAACGTCACTCTGGAGGGTAAGCTTAAGCAGTTTGAAGCAGAGGTGGTCAAAGAGGGAAGTATCAAGAATATCAAGGTTGATGACTTTGTGTTTGTATAAAGAAGGTGCATGGCCGTATGGACCATGAAAATGCGTCGGCCAAGCAGCACGAAACTGAGCTGATGAAGGATCTAGCAGGCACTCAGAAGGAGAGCCGTGAATTTGGAAGCTGTCACCGAGGGCTCATGATGAGTTGATCCAAATTCTGAATGCTGAGAGGTTGAGGGAGGTCAATTTTTTTGATAGGAGCATCCGTCGGACTTCAGTGCCGAAATACAAATCTCAGTTTGAGAAGATCCAATAGGCTCTTGCTGAATCCAAAGTGGTTCAAGAGAATTCCTTGTTGGTTTCCTAGGCGACTAGTTGGACTGAGCTGATCGACGAGCTAACACAAAGATGTTTGACAGGATTGGAGGCAGACGTGAAAGTAATGGACAATCCCTCAATGACTTTGAAGCTGAGACTGATGAGATAAATGTTGTCAAGATCAATCCAGAGAGGGGTTAAAGGTTCTCTCATATTATTAATGGATCGACCAGCTTCCTACCTTTTACATCAATCCCAAAGGTGGTGATCATTGAGGATGAAATAAGCATTGGGGTTTTCAAAGATGAGACTGGTGTCAAGGCTGGTGAGGACCGAGTTGATGATTCTTATGCTGCCCTAGGGACGGGTGATACCGAGTGACCTCTAGTTATCAACAAGTTTGATTTTAACCTTCCTTGAGCCCTACTACCGATGGCTATATTTCTCATGTTGATCAAGCTCTAATTGCATTGAAGAAGCATAAAAGTAGGTTTTGTGTGGCCTTATACTTTTGCTATTTTGTTTTTATTTACTATGACAAAAAAAAACAAGTGTCCAAGAGGACTTTCATTCATGAACATGTGGGAAGGCATATAAATTTCTTTTCGTTTTTAGTTCTGCCTGCTACTATTTTTTTTGTTTCTTCGTGCAAAAAATATTGTTTTGTTTTGTCAAAACTTTGATTGAATTTGTTCGTTAATAAAACCGAGTTCATGGAAGCATGGCTTACTCTAGGTTCTTTAATAAATACGAGCGAAGAGAGTTTGGATTCTCATGTATCATAAGTTATTACTAGGTGTGAGGATTTGGCTTACCATGAGCGTTTCTCATGCGTTTGTGAGAGATTCCAACTTTATATTCGTATAAGTGTGCTTAAGCTCACGCAGCATGAAAAGAGAACTCAAATGATCATGCTCATGCCGAGGGTGTCGTTTTACCAAGGCACCTATGAGACATGCGCAAGAAAATTAGTTACTGATGGCACCGATGCGAAGGAAGCTGAACAGCTCAGAGATAATGAGCTTGATAATAGAATGAGCAAATGAGCTCTGATATAAAATCTCAGAGTTGAAAGAGCTTGAAGATAAAAAGCTCTGAGTAAGGAGCTCGGTTATATAAGGAGCTAAAAAGATCAGGTTTTGAATAAAAAATCATTTATTTTATTAATATCTGCATCCAAAATGGATTGCTTAGATACTCGAAATAGGATGAATCCTTTTTGTAGTTTACTTAAAATGTAGGGTTCAAGAATGTGTTTAGCTCATATTTATGACAGACTGAGTAATTTGATGAAGTTATCGCTTGTTTGTTTCGCTTGCAAATCTGTAATTCTGCTTCTTTTCCAAAAACTAATTGCATCTTCGTCTTGCTTTCGCCAACATTTCGATAATGGATAGCTTGGTTCTTTAGTTTATCCATTAGGAGGGACTTATTTTTTTGTTGCTTCGTTTTCATCCTTTGGATTTATTTTGCTATTTTTTTTGTTCTCCTTTTTTTCCTTGTCGATATCATCTGTTCATACATTTAATTGCTAACTGGTGGCTTGGCTTGTACTTTTTCTCTATGTAGCATAACCTAGTTGACTTTTGGCTCCCTGGACGGTTATTACTCCTTTCAAGGTCAAAAATTTGATGCATTAGTCATAGGTTATGGGACTTTTGTGAAGTATAGATCCAAGGTGTTTGGAGGAATATTGTATATGTTGGGAGGCAGATGGGGGGGGGGGATTCAGCGTTCATGAAATTTGTATCCATTATAATTACACGAATGTATATCAGAACTCTGACGGTCTCACTGGCTTTTTGTAAGGTTCTGTTAAAGTCCGTCATAGGTTGCTTAGGTGGCATGGTCTTGAGATCAGGGAGCTACACAGTGTCAAGAGTATCCTTGTAAATCACATTTTCGGTATCAACCATTTTCAGTGATCATTATTTCCAGGACCAGTACATCTTTATGCAGCTAACCTGATACGCCTAAAATGGGAAGGATGGCTTTGGCCAGGTGTTTGATATAAACCGAGAAGGCGATGACACTTCTGGAACTGAGATGGAATGATTGGATCGTCAAGAGATGTGGAATGGGTTTTGATATACCAGATCTAAGGCTAACCACCTAAGAAACGATGAAGGTGTGTTGGCTAACCACCAAACGAAACACAAAGATGATTGGCTAACCACCAAACCAACAAGCCGGTTCAACCGATGAACAAGCTAAGAACTCTCTCACTCAGAGAAAAAGAACAAAAATAACAACCAAATTAATCTGATTTTATTCATGGACTTAGAAATATATTTATAGAGTTTCTTAGTCAAAGACATAAATGGAAATGTGTAAAAACAAGACATGGAAAATATAATCTTGACCAGATCTAAATTAATGAGTCCAAGTTGTTGAGTTTGAGGTGGACTGGTCAAGGAGTCTCTTCGGCTACTGTTCAGGTTCATCCGAATCCTGCGGGATGCTCAGGGTAAAGATATGGACGCTAGTGGGACTGTCTAGATGGTCCGCCGGGACTGTCTTTGGTTTTCTCACGACCCAAGCTAAGTCTGGCTCGACCGTGGGTCTTAGGATGTCGAGTTGGTCAGGATAGATGAGCTCTGGTACAGTCAGTTTGGTCTTTTGGTCGTGCTTCTTGTCTGAGCTTCAATCGGGACACACGCGGTGTAGACACCCGTTAAAATATATATATATATATATATATATTATTTAGTGGTCGTACCGCGGGCGATGGATGGTCGAAGAATTGATCATGAGTGAACCT
>OVBX01002231.1:3204-21167 GCA_900406325.1 Erucastrum elatum | reverse complement strand
ATGATGAAAATGCATATGAATGAATAGCTTAAACCATGTAAATATGCAAGATATCAATATGTTTAACCTAAAGATATAATAATTATCGATTTAGTGTATATTAATTTGTTAAATATTATTTATTATGTGTGAATTATATTAAAGAGTAATCGGACATAGAGGGTAGTCCAGACTTTCAATATTTAACTAACTTCAAATCATCATTTACTTTTTTATAGTTCACTAAGAGCATTTCCAACTCTTCCTTATTTTTACTTTATAATAGCATTTAGATGCAAAATCACTTAAACTCACCTCTATTTTCACCTCTAAAATAGAGATTGCTATTTTTTTCTCTATTTATAGAGGAAGAAATAGCATTCCTCTATATTTTGCTCTATATTTGAAGATTTTTATTTTAGAAAAATACATTGGTGTAAAACACATTTCTATTATAGAATTCCTCCATTTTAGAAATAAAAATAAAAGAATACATTGAAGATGGTCTAAAGCGTAACTTAAAAAGAGTTGAGCAGAGAAAAATTCATCCGTTCAAAATTGTTTTTAAAATGACCAATCTTTCTTATTTTTCAACGCAATAAAATATTTTAATCACCGCTCATCGATCTATCATTTGACAAATTCAGTAAATTCATTCCTAGCAAAAAAAAAAAATGGGTCGCACAAAAAGAGAGATAGTAAAGAACAAGGCCGGTCAATGCGGAGCAAAGACTCGTCAGAAGTTCAGACTGATGCAAACCAGACCATCTCTCTGTTTTGAGTTTCCTATTTCTTTTAGTCTCAGTTATTCACACTTCTCACGCGTCATCGCTGAGTGTGTAGTTTTCACGCACTTCGTTTTTTCCTTTCTTTTTCCCTTTGTTGTCTATATGCGTATTCTGCACACGCTTCATGTACAGACCAAACGCAGGTCCATTATTGATGACAAAACCATTCTTGGTCTTCTTACACATGAGCACGTGCGCACGTGACTCTTAAATCTCTTCTTCCTATATATTCTCTTTGTCGTGCCTTCGCCCTTAATCTGCGTGCGTGTCATACATATGAGTAAAATGAATATTGGTCCTAAATCAAATCCCAAGTTTTTGACGACAGGGAAAATAAAAGCTTTACTCTTCGGGCTTTGAAAAGCAAAATGTACTTTTAATAGTTTTAAAATCGTTGAATGGTTGTTTTTCTTTGAAACTTTTGAAAACTGATCAGTATCACTGTATTTATAAACTATATAACAAAACATTTTATAATTTTTAGTGAGCAAAAATGTTGTGTGTGCAAGTTTAATCATAGCAACAACAGTATATCCACTCCAAAAACCGAATGATTATTTCTCTTTCAGAAAAGCAATATTAGTTAATTATATTAATCAGCTGTTGATAATTGGATTCCATTAAAGGAAATATAAAGCGAATTAAATGATTTCATTGAGAAGATATTTCACGTATCTTTGACTTTCTTGGCCTAAGAGATAAAACCTTTTTTCATGCAAAAAACTTTAACCTTGAGTTCGATTGGTTATCAACAATTAATTTAATCGTATACTAATTTGTTGTAAACTATACCAAACCCCAAAAAATTCGTATCTTGTTGCAACAAGATTAAAGATTATTATACTAATAACAAAGTGGTCAGAACTAAAATAACACAATATCATGTTGGTTTTGGAAATCAGATAAATAGTTTAATTATAAGTTTAAAACTAGAACATAAAAGAGTATCCACTGTCTGAAGCTTGAGCAAAAGTAAGAAAGAAGAAGAAAAAGTTCAGTGAGAGGAGAAACATAACACATAAAATACACATCGACATATTTATATAGATGGTGGGCTCGGAACCTCAACACCATCATCATCATCATCACCAAAACCATCAGCAACAACAGCAACAAAGGAGCAAAGAAGCTTTGGGGATGGTGGCTCTACACGAGGCCCTAAGAACCGTTTGTCTCAACACCGACTGGACTTATTCTGTCTTCTGGTCCATCCGTCCCCGTCCGTACGTGTCTCTCTATCTGCCTCTCACTTTTTCTCTCTCCTCTCTCTCTCTCTCTCTCTCTCTCTTAACGTTGGTGTTTTTTTTGTTCCTCAGGAGAGTTCGAGGCGGTGGCAACGGCTGCAAGGTCGGCGACGACAATGGAAGCTTGTAAGTTACACTTGTTATAGTTTAATTTACATTAGTCAATGGTCAAGACTTAGCTTACTTTAGTTTTAGTCTTTTGAAGAATGGCAAAAATTAGGTCAACTTTTCCACTTGTGGTATATATCATATTTAGTCGCCAGAAACTCTCCTCGCCAACCTATTTTCCGACAAGAAACTAGATAAGACCATTATTACTATAGGCTCGAGTTAAAAAAAACATCTAAAAGGTGCTACCTCAAGATTTAAGACAATGTTTACAAAAAAAAAAATTAGATATGTTTGCGACGGTATCTACCTTTTCTAGTTATGTTGGCACCCTTTTTGTGTTTTTGGTATTAGCCTTTTCTTACTTTTTAGATATGATCTCTTCAACTAGAAGAAAAAAAGAGTTCTTGATCTGCAGAAAAGACACCAGCTGTAGGTTATATATATATATATATATATATATATTTAAGTAGGAAGATCTTGTCTAATAACGTAGTTTTTCTCAACTTACAAAAAAAATATAGCCAGGCCGTAATAAAACATTTTATGAAAATTATTGACTAGACGGATTTGTAGGCTGATTTTTGGAACACCTGATTAAGAAAATCGTTTCTTCTAGACCCGATTTGCCGCTTAAGTGTCGCTTCGACCGATTTTCAAATACATGTCCATGTACATGCTTTATGTATATTGAAATATTGATGTGTGGGGCTGCAGGATGTTAATGTGGGAAGATGGATACTGCAGAGGAAGAGGAGGATCAGGAGATTGCTACGGAGAGATGGAAGGAGAAGATCCAGTTCGTAAATCTTTCAGCAAAATGTCAATCCAGTTATATAATTATGGCGAAGGGTGGGTATTTGGTAGGTCCTTAATTACATTATTGGCTGTGTGAATGTACAAAACTCTTGACCTTATAACTACAAATTCACCAAAATGTAGAAACTATTTTATCTTCCCTTTTATCTGGGGTTTCGTATATCATATTTGTTGGCTAACAGGTTAATGGGGAAGGTTGCTTCTGATAAATGCCACAAATGGGTTTTCAAGGAACAAACCGAATCAGAATCTAATGCCTCTAGTTACTGGCAAAGCTCCTTTGATGCTGTAAGTAAATCAATGAACATATGTATGTATCATTAAGACTTGAATATGTAGATTTGTAAACCTAACGAGATCCATCTTTAAAATATGCAGATTCCTTCAGAGTGGAATGATCAGTTTGAATCTGGAATTCAGGTAGGATAAAATACATTAAGCATATAATAATGTTTTTGGTTTCTTGTTTCTCGAGTCATTTGGTGTTTCTTAATATTGCACATACAGACAATAGCTGTTATTCAAGCTGGACATGGCCTTTTACAACTCGGTTCTTGCAAGATTGTAAGTAATTCACAGTCAACTAAAGTTCTTAATTACTTGAGATTAGGTTATGTTATATAAAACGGCCGGTTTTTAAGCAGATACCTGAAGATCTACACTTTGTACTTCGGATGAGGCACACCTTTGAATCACTCGGTTACCAATCTGGCTTTTACCTCTCTCAGCTCTTCTCCTCAAACCGCAGTCCTTCGTCTTCAAACACATCCCTCATGGGCTCGAACCACCCTATACTTCCTCCACAGACTCAACAAATGCAACCCTCTCAGCTTCCTCTCTACAACTGGAGTGGTTCGAGCCAACGACCGATGATGGCTCAATCCTCTTTACCTGCCTACCAGCCTCACATGCCTTTCCCTGTAATGCCGCATGCAAACAAAGAACCAGACTCCGACGTGAAGTGGCCCACCGGGCTATCTTTCTTCAATGCATTGACTAACAACGTCAACGCTAAGCTTCTGTTTGATTCAGAGGGTTTAGGTGACAAACCAGAGCATCAGAGCCACCAGGACCAGAGCCAGGAACAGAGCAACGCTGAGAGTCATGCCAATCCGAGTGAGTTCTTGAGCCTTGATAGTCACCACCGAAACATGAGTTACTTGGAGTAATGATATTTTCGTGTATGACTCTCGTATGGAACTTAGTTTGCTTCTTTTATATGTCTTTTGTTTGTTGTTTTGACTTGTGTTGAACATAGTTTTTTACTCTCTTTTTCTTCCTATCAATCTACTCTTTTGCTTATTTAATTTTTTTTGCCTGCAGCAGTTTACATTTTGATTCCTTGAATGCTTTCTTCACCGTTTTTGTTGGGTTTTTTAAGCTCATGTCCAACTCTGAAAGATCTGATTATTACGATATTGTCTACTTTAGGCCCTGAGGCAAGGTCCGCATGAATTTACTTTGGAACTCCTTCCTTAAAGGTCTCGTACTAATCAGAGTTGGACATTCTTTTATATACTAGATATTATTTGTAATCTTCCAATGTGAGACTATGTTTGCATTTACAACAAACCTCCTCTCAAACCAAGTACCACCTGAATTCTTGGTTTCCAACCTCCAGCGAAACCTGGCACGCATCTTGCACCGCCGTAATCACCAACAGAACTCTTCACCTAACCCTTGTTACACCATTAGGACATTCACCACCTAATCCTTGCAGCACCGTTAAGAATATCCACCTAATCTTTGTATCGTCGTTAGGAAGAGACTTTCGATACAAGTCTCCGGCACCACTTAATCGCAAGGCCACCTTGAGAATTATCCTCTCACAACCGAAGCTTCCAGAATCTTTGACTGGCCTCTGCTACGTACCATCCCTTCCCATCGAAGAGGGAGCGGTTCGAACTTGAAGGATATTTTAGTCTTCTTACAGATCTTCGTCATCCCGGCTCTGATACCATTTGTTGGGCTTTTCAAGTCCATGTCCAACTCTGAAAGATCTGATTAGTATGATATTGTCCACTTTGGACCCGGAGGCAAGGCCCACATGGATTTATTTTGGGACTCCTTCCTCCCAAAAGACCTCGTACTAATCAGAGTTGGACATCTCTTTATATACTAGACATTATTTGTCTAATCTTCCAATATGAGACTATGTTTGCATTCACTACAAACCTCTGCTACGTACCATCCCTTCCCATCGAAGATGGAGCAATTCGCACTTGAAGGGTATTTTGGTCTTCTTGCAAATCTTCGTCATCCCGGCTCTGATACCATTTTTTGGGCTTTTCAAGCTCATGTCCAACTCTGAAAGATCCGATTAATACGATATTGTCCACTTTGGACCCTGAGGCAAGATCCGCATGGATTTACTTTGGGACTCATTTCCAAAAAGCATCGTACTACTACTAATCAGAGTTACATTCATTTATATACTAGACATTATTTGTCTAATCTTCCAATGGGAGACTATGTTTACATTCACAGCAGTTTTTATACATATGATAACAATATTCAATTTCTAGAAGTGGTATATGATTTTAAAGCACCTTTTTGTTTTTTTTGGCATCAAAAGGCTGCACCTTTTTTGTTAGAAGACAAGTGTAACTTATAATTTACATTTACACTTATCGATATGTTGTGTTAGTTTTGCTAGATTGTTTACATGACCGGGGATGTATACGTAAGTTGTAAATTACAAAGACACAAAAAAATAGATTGTAGTTTTGTTTAAAAATTATAACTAGTGTTATCAAACCAAAATATTAGATACACAATCTTGAAAACCCACAATCCCAATACATAGATATTAATTCTGAACATTCAATATACTTTTGCTTCCCGTGAACACGTTATAATATTTCACAAGTCTTTCTCAGGCTCCCTCTCCAATGCATGGCACTCTCTACAAGCAAAAATCGCCGCCATTAAAATCCTTCTCCACCACCTCATCACCCTACTCTCTCTTCTCTCTTCCACCTTCTTCCTAACCCTCGCCGCCTTCTTCTTCTTCTTCCGGCCACCAACTTTTATCCCTCCACTCCTTTTCACCGGTGCAGGAGTTATATACTGCCACCTTTGTGATGAATACGACCTGTATAGAGACGCTTTCACCATCTCCACCGCTTTCATCTTCGTTGTATTAACGTTTTCGCCGTTTATACTAGTCGGAGGTTTCACATCCAACGGCATGTGGTTTATGGCACTATTGTTGTTACCGTTGAAATTGCTTGTTCTTGGAGAGTAATTAGAAGTCGAGCTGCTATTACTACTACTACTACCAAAACTACTCCGGCTGTTCGTGCTAGTGCTCCGGGAGATGTGTTCACTGGTTGTACGTGAGATTGACCACCTGGCATTATTGTTCGGTGCTTGAAAAACGTGTGGCAAGAGACGGCCGTTGAAGAAGAGGTGATCGGCGGGAGAGTTTTCCGTGAACGAGTCTTGTGATGGAGAAGATGGAGTCAACGATCCGAACTCGAACTCCGGCAGCTGCTCGCTGGAGTTTATGGCTCCCCCGTGATTCTCCATTTTGGTAGTGTATGATGTATGCATGTGATCGTGTACTTGTTTAAATAGAGGGGAAGACACGCGTGGAGAAAGGGGTGTAGTGAGAATCATATGATCTTGCCAGGTCAGCGTTTGAATACAAGTAGCAAAGTCAAGCAATGGTGTTTGTAATGATCTTGTCTAGCTCTGTCGACCCAGATCACGGATAAATTAAAGCCTGGATGCTACTACAGTATATTTTAAGTATTCATCGATGCTAGATTTGAAGTGTCCATCACGTTAATTACCGACAAAAAGTAAAGATCAACGTTTCTATTTGTTTATGTATCATGTTTATTTACTAAAGTTGTGTAATTTCCTTGTAAAACAATTAACTATAGGCCGTATAATTATTTTTAATTGATAAAATTATTTGCTATCCTTATAAGCTCACTCACATGTTTTACGCAGCGGATACAAGTCTCCCAAAGACACGCTTGGGGTTAAAGCAAAAGCAATAGTGGCTTTATGCAACCTTATGAAATTAAGTCATTATTATCAATCAGACTACTAAAAAGATTCTTTGTTGGTAACATAGCAAGATAAAACATTTTAAATTGCAGAGATTAATATATTATCCGGCAGGATTTAAAAGACAAGAAGAAGAAACTAAAAGAACACATATAAACGACAAAGAGCTCGCACTGTGGCTTTTGTCTCCCATTAGCCAATTATTTAGTCTTCTCTTTACTCTTTAAGACACCATGACCTAATTAAAGAACACCTGTCATCATTAATCTCAGTGCTAATCTATTTTATGGAATCTATATTTCACTAGTGATTATTCTCTTATATTTAAAACTATAGGCTATATTTTATTGATATATAATTGTGAAAGTAAAGCCCATTCTAACCTTGGGCTTTCATCAGCCCATTTAGAAATAAAAAATTTCTGCCGTTTATTATTGTTATACAGGTGAAATAATAAAGAAGGAAGGAAAGCCATACGTGGCGCGAAGACGTCAATGATAGCCGCAAACAAAGAGGCGAAGAAAGCTGACATGCAAGTGCAACAAGAACAGCTATCGTGTCATCTTCCCAACTGCTCCAACTCTTTTTCACTCTTATCTCTCTCTTTCTTACGCTCGCAAAAACAAAGATAGCTTCGCTTGTTCTTTGCATATTACATAATATAATCGTATTTTCATCTTCGAGCCATGGCCGCTGGTAAGGAAATTTTCCACAAGATGAAGGAATCCGTCAAGGTATCGATTCGTTGTTACTTCCCATGTTACTTTGAGATCTCTCTAATATATATAGCCATTATATTCGAGTAGATACTTCTTCACTGACATCGTATAGAACGTAGCATGTAACACTATCCGTTAGATGTAGATATATAAGCTTGTTGGAATCTGATACCCCACAAACTGACTATGGTCGATAGTGTTGAAAAAACATGTCTTTACTAATTAATATGAAACTTAGCCTCTGTTATTATCTATAGGAGAAAGTTGGGCTTGGTGCGTCTGCTTCTGCAGATTCAGGGAAAGGCAAAAGCAAGATGTCGAAGCAGATCACGCATGGTTTCCACTTGGTCAAAGGGAAAGCATTTCACGAGATGGAGGACTACGTGGTTGCCAAATTCAAAGAAGTTGACGACAACGAGCTTGGCCTTTTTGCTATCTTCGATGGCCATCTTAGCCACGAGATCCCTGACTACTTGTGCTCCCATTTGTTTGACAACATCTTGAATGAGGTAATAATGCATTGAGTTTCCTCTTAAGTCTCGTTTCAATATTGACTTATTATGTTCTTCTCGTAGCCAAATTTCTGGCAAGAACCTGAGAAAGCGATCAAGAAAGCTTATTATATAACAGACACGACGATTCTAGACAAGGCATCTGATTTGGGGAAAGGCGGTTCCACTGCTGTGACTGCCATCTTAATCAATTGTCAGAAGCTGGTGGTTGCTAATGTTGGTGACTCTCGTGCTGTTCTTAGCAAATCTGGTGTTGCCAAGCCACTCTCAGTTGATCACGAGCCAAACATGGAAAAGGATGAAATCGAGAACAGAGGAGGATTCGTTTCCAACTTCCCTGGTATCTAATTTGTATGGATTTTTTAAGTTAGTATGTTATGATCTTAAGGTTGATCATGTGTATGCTTGAGTTCAGGGGACGTTCCTCGAGTTGATGGTCAGCTGGCTGTGGCAAGGGCCTTTGGTGACAAGAGTTTGAAGATGCATTTGAGTTCAGAACCATATGTTACGGTGGAGGTCATTGGTGATGATGCAGAGTTTCTTATCCTAGCAAGTGATGGGCTTTGGAAGGTTTTTAGTTCTATCATACTCAAATCTCAACACTTAACATTTGTATGGTTATTACTTATTATTCAAAAATATAATAGGTAATGTCGAACCAAGAAGCAGTTGACTCGATCAAGGGAATAAAAGATGCAAAGTCTGCAGCAAAGCACCTCTCTGAGGAGGCTGTGGCAAGAAAAAGCTCAGATGATATCTCAGTGGTCGTAGTTAAATTTCAGTGAGCTCGGTTTAAGGTTAGTTTATCTTCTTCTTTTGCTTCTTTTGGCTTGACTTGTGTCACTTGAGAGTAAAAGAACAAATTATAATCATTTATTGAATCATACAAGACGACTAAACATAATTAGACGATACAAGAGTATGACAAAGTCTTATACATTTGTGGATAGGCATCCTTTACATGATAACATAAAGGTTACTAGAGTTTTGCATTTATATATTGGTCTAGGATTCAACACTACGATTCACTTCTCTTGACACGGTACTTAGATGTCATTATTTGGATAACTAGAGAAATGTAGATATAGAACACAAGTAGATGACAGAAGAGAGAGAGCGGCAGATGTGTTGATAATTGTTTATCTGATCTGTGGTCGCTTGAATGATGAGTTGGTCATAGGAAGTTTCAAGTCTGACCTGCTTCTTTCTTGAGTCTGCATCAGTAACCCTCTCCGTCCTGACCCTTCTCCGAAACTGTCACCAGATATCTTCCTTCTCCTCTCATTGTGTCCGGCTAAGCGCCTCCGGCAACTTCTTTTAGTTTCATCAAACTCTGGTAGTTCATGAAACCTACTCAAACCAACCCACCAAAAACGATCAACTGAAAAAAAAAACAGTCTTCCTCTTGATGAACTATAAAAGTAATATTGAAGGGAAGAATGGTACCTGCTGCATTGTTGACAGAAACGTTGCTTGACTCCTGCAACAGTTGCAGAACATGCCTTTGCATGAACTTCACAGACTTTGTGCCTGCGGTAATACTGCTTGGCTTCGCTTAAGTTAGCAGTGCATCTATCGACCAGGCACAGCCGTAAGGGAGCACGGTCTGTGTTAGGACCTCTAGCTCTCTCTATCACTCTCTTCCTTTTGTCTTCATCTCCTCCATCATCCTCTTCTCCATCCATGCCATTCTCTATTTCTTCTTCAGCAAGGTTGGTGGCTATAGCCTTGTCTTTCAAGTAACCCCACCGTTGTGATCTCTGACCCTCCATCTCTAGTAAAGATTTTAAGCTGTAGTGTTGAGAAGATGGTGGTGAAACTATGGTTTAAGACTAAGCAGTGTTGATGTATATGGGCTTGGGGTTTAGAATGAATGTGTGTGTTGAAGTGTTTAAAAAGGGAAATAAAAGTCGGGAGATGGACCACTGTGTCCTTGTATGCTTCTCTGGTGGAATAAGTACTTGATTACGTGGTGTGCTTACTTCCCCCAAAGAATACAGAGTTGAGAGTTTTGATTGGAAAATTTGTTATTACCAGTGCATAGGTCTTGGTTTGTTCTAATTAAATGAATAATTGGTACAACCTATCTATTGTACTTCCACTTTATTTATTTGACTTTTAATTGGGGACCATTTTCTTCTAGGATAACATTGATGTTCTTCTAGTAATGAAGGATGATCCTTACTGACCAGTGATGTGCAACTGTGGAACATATAGTACATAGAAGAGCTGGAAATCATAATTTACACATGGTCCTCCCATGTAACTTTTATTTTTATCTCTATAAGCAGACAAAGATCCTAATAAATGGTGACATACTTTGTGGATGTAGACTATTGGATTCATCTGCTTGCTACCCTAGTGGTCGTCTGTTGTTTGAACCCATCTAGACAAGGCATTTAAGGTTAGCTTAGGACTGGAGGAGAAATGGTTTTGTTCAGTTTAAATATCTGTTTTTTTCTGTTACATGCTGGTTTGTTTGGTGTTAACTTGCCTTGTATGTGGTATTTCATGTTGGCAGCATGAATATTATAGTGTGTTTTGGGCCATGGCATATGAACGTGTTTAGTTGATGCTTGCACACTTTTTCTTTCTTTCGGATTGTTACCTACAAAGATTCTATTTTGTGGGAGTGTAAAACAACAGATTATAAGATGGAAAGTAAAATAAGTGATGTCACTTTAGATAGGAGGTCAAATGCAAACGACACTTGGAACAACTTTTGATAGAGAACTGTGATGTTTTAAGGTTTAAAGTTTAGCTGCTCAACAGAGATTTTTTCGCAAAATAATGAATCATAAAGTGACAAAATCGTTTTTACTTTTTTTTTCTTACCTTGTTTTGTTTTTACCTCTGCAGATTCCATTGATCACAAGTCTTTACTTGTCACTGAAACAGGTAAACAGTCTTTGAATTTGGGACCAGCTAAAGAATCAAAACATGAAACAAAGCATGGGCGTTTCCTCCTCTGTAAAATACAGTCATGATCACCACTTCTATTTACTCTTTTTCTTTTGCAAACTGTGCGACTTGTTTGTCTGTTTCTTTGTGGGAATAAAAATCAACAGTTGAGGCTTTCTCTGCTTCTCTTTGTATTGTAACTGTTTTTTTACTATACATTTACCGCAGTGTACGAAAGAGAAATAGTTAAAAAGAGTAGTGGGTAGTGAAAGAGACAAGACATAAAAGGTTTCACATGCTTAACTGTACTCACGTCTTGAATCTATCATCTGTGACTTAAAGCTTTTGGGGGTTTGCAAAGTTGCACTTGTTTTTACATAACAATATAGATGTTTGTCCCTTTTCTTTCTCACATCTCCCTTTTTATTCTCTACTCCATCTTCAAAACTAAAACATGATTTGGCACACACTAAAAGAATATGATTATATAGATCAACTATATTGGTTTTGGCTTCACGTTTTGTAAGCTATTGTGTGAGCAAGAAGTGATTCTTTTGAAATGTTGCGAGGAACAAAGGGTCGAATATGATAAGTTAATGCTCGTCTCTATCTGATCGGCGCCAAATTCAAGTTCTGGCCCCTACAAAGGATAGATATTTCCTAAAATCGAACCTTAGGAAAAAAGGAGATGCTATTATATTAAATCCAAGAAGTGGAGAATATTTCATACTCAAGTCATGGCGAATGTATTTAGTTTCGCATTTTTGTCACTTCGACGTTAGGAAACAAAACGCAGGTAGCTATCCGTTAAGCCACTACTAAAACACTAGATAATCAGAGATGCCTCATTTCGTTTTCGGTTCCACTTGTCTCCTACATATCAAAGGGAATTTAGTTCTGTTTCTTTGTCATCGATGCCAAAAACTAGATAGTATCATGGATTTAGCATTAAAAGAAAGAATACTCTTAGAAAATACGAAAAATTTGAAAAATGTAGACAACTTTTAATAAAATCAACAGTGCCATCGTAATATGACAAAAAAATACAATCTGTCTTATAGAATTTTTATAAACGGAGATANTATATATATATATATATATATATATATATATATTGTGTAAACGACTGACAATAGTCATGATCGTTTTGTTAGAGGTAATAAAAGCACTAGTTTGAGTAAATACAGTACACTCGTTACCGATCAGTTCGTGTAACGGGTTATATCGATGTTGAACCTAGGGAATTTGTCTCTCCATTTACGGGAATATGTCGCTCCATTTATGTGATCCAGCTGTGTTCAGAGAGCCCACCCCCACAATCAAACATAGAGTTTAGACATTTGTCAATTCACACACATTTAGGGTCTCATTGGTTCAAACGCAGTAGTTGCATATGGTTACAGTTTTTAGCGGTTTTAAAAGATTTGTTGTATTTAGAGAAAATTGGTGTGTTTGAAAGATATTTATGACTGATTAACTATCAGATGCAATTGCAGTTAAATAATAAATTAATAATATTTACATTTATAATTATAAAAATATAAAAAATCATAATACTATAATTAATATAAGAATTATATTGATAAAATTATAGTTTTAATTTTTTTAAAAATTATAGAAATATTTTTTATTTTAAATTTTTATGATATTAACTAAAATCTAATAGATATTTTTAGTGCTTTCATAACTTCAATTTAAATTTGTGTTGAAATTTTTATTTTTGTAATTATATTGTTTTAAAAATAAAAATTTACCCTTTTCCAATCGCAAACGTTAGCTAAAACCAATTTTTAAATTTTAAAAGTTTAGAACAATTTGAATTAATTTATGCTGGCGGAAAAATCAGTTCTTAATCATGTGGGCTTGCTTGCATGCATCAACAACATGTTACTAATATCCTTTCATGAATAACTATAGAGGAGGTTATGTTTTTATGTTTGTAATTATGCACTTTTGAAGACATAACATACAAAAAAAAGACTTGTTCAAAAATTCAAAGCGATCGTTATTCTCGTAGTTTTGATTAATCAAATCAAGCAACTTCATTCATAAACCTTCCTAGTGCAAACATTTCACCGAAACAAACAACATAAAAAAAAAAGACAATAAGCACCCGCACGCATTTTCTCACGGTGACTTATTCTCGCCGTCGGTTTGCTGATGTAGCTCCTCCACACCTCTATACTCCGTCGTGTCGACAGGCTGGCTCACATCCTTCAGCTCCACAGCGACCTTGTCCTCTTGAATCCTGTCGCCGTTGTCATCATCTCCCGCAACGGCTTCGCTGATGTTCTGACCCGTTTCCTTGGCCGCTTTCCAGGCCCCGTCCATCGCATCCTTCATGTTATCTCCTGCGTTCACGGCTGCATCCGTAGCTTTCTTCACCCCTTCCTTTGCCTTGTCTGTCACGTAACTTGCTGTGGACCTATCGTCGTGACGGTCTCTCGTTATCTATACATACATAAACCCCAACTGATTAGCCTTAATACAAATGAAATACATAACGAGAACCAAAGAAAGTTACATTTTTAGATAACAACCTTTTGTAAGACGTGTTCATAAATAAACTAATAATCTAAAATGTTATAAACAGTGGGACATAAACATACCCCGGTTTGCCTAAATGCGGTGAAGAGGCGGTCGAACCGGGTGGTAACTTGTGGGAGAGCATAACCGGAGACATCTCCGCCATGAGTTTTTGAAATAGTCACCGTCGCAAGTCTCTTCATCGAAAGCCTAATCGACATAGTTACTCTCTTTTTTTTTGTTAACTTGATTTCACCTAATCTGTTGCTTCCCCACATAATCTCAACTGCTTATGAAGTACTTAGCGAAGATCCAAAGCTTGCGGAACGGTGGAGGACTAGGCCAACGACACGTAAACAAAGAACGACACGTTTACTAGTTCATGTTGTCATGTTTCGACACGTGCTCATTACGGCACTCAAAACCAAAACCAAAGACTAAGTTTGTCCATCTTAATGGGCCGTTCTAATTGAGGCCCATTAGAGTCCTCACGAAAATCAAAGCTGGCCAAGTTTATCTCTTTCATTGGAATTTGCAAAGAGAGACTGATTACCTAACGATCGCCGGAGGAAATGGCGGAGATAAAGTGTGTCGGAGTAGTAGGTGCTGGTCAGATGGGTTCAGGAATCGCGCAGCTCGCCGCCACGTACGGCTTAGACGTTTGGATCATGGACGCTGATCGCGATGCGCTCTCTCGAGCCACCGCAGCTATCTCCTCCTCTGTAAATCGTTTCGTCTCCAAAGGCCTAATCACCAAGGCAAGATGCTGATCGTGATTCCTTTAAAAGAATTAAATTTCATCCTTAGAATCTAGATTTTCAATTATACACGATACTCTGTTTTTTTTTATAAGTGAATTATACACGATACTCTGTTCTGAAGCTAAGTCAGCGTACAGTGTATTTTCCCGATAAATATTGTTTCTTTATTGATCTGGATCACGCGTATAGCTTCTTTGGCTACTTCACGATCTTATGGAGACTCTTGGAGTTGTTCTTGTGATAGTGTTCAGACCAAAGAGTGTTTCAGGAGTTAGGAAAGTGAAACTGGTAAGAGTTTGTGATAATCCATTAACATCAGGATGTTTTGTACGTTGCAGGAAGTAGGCGATGATGCTATGCGTCGGCTACGTTTAACATCCAACCTCCAAGATTTGCGTTCTGCTGATATCATCGTGGAAGCCATTTTGGAGTCTGAAGACATTAAGAAGAAACTGTTCAAGGATCTAGATGGTATAGCCAAGAGTTCGGCGATTCTAGCTTCTAACACAAGTTCCATCTCCATTACTCGTCTTGCTTCCGCAACGAAAAGACCTAGCCAGGTAACAAAGACTATTCTATCTCGTTCATAAGTATTAGGTCCAAGCATTGTCTAAAGTGTGTGTGATTTTTCTTCGTCTATAGGTCATTGGAATGCACTTTATGAACCCTCCTCCACTAATGAAACTAGTTGAGATCATCCGCGGCGCGGATACCTCGGAGGAGACGTTTCTTGCTACAAAATCCCTGGCTGAAAGGTTTGAATTTCCTTTTTAATTAACTAAGTTAACAGCTAACTAACTAATCTGCAGGTTTGGCAAGATAACAGTGTGTTCACAAGACTACGCGGGCTTCATCGTGAACCGGATCCTTATGCCGATGATCAACGAAGCGTTCCACACACTTTACACAGGAGTGGCTACTAAGGAAGACATTGACAACGGGATGAAACACGGCACAAACCAATCGATGGGGCCTCTGCAGTTGGCGGATTTAATCGGTTTAGACGTGTGTTTGTCGATAATGAAAGTGCTGCATCAGGGGCTTGGGGACTCTAAATACGCACCGTGTCCTCTCCTTGTTCAGTACGTTGATGCTGGAAGATTAGGGAGAAAACGAGGGGTAGGAGTTTATGACTACCGTAAGAAGAAGGCTAGTACTCCATCTCCTCGGCTCTGATAAAGTAAAAAAAAAAAACAAAATCAATACTAATAAAGATATGATGAAGATACATTTGGCAACAGTTAATAATACTTTGTCGATTGTGTTTGGTTTCTTTCTCTGTTATGGTCGATACGATGTTATCGATCAGCATAAGCGACATGCCTCTGTTTGTAATCTTGATACTCGAATTTAGCTTTGACAAATTAATAAGTAATCAGCTTTAATAGATTGTTTTATCGATGACAGAAATTTAGGAGATAATAATGAAAATCATTGCATGATAACTTATATACATAAGTTGGTGATTCAACGGATAGCTAAAGACAAATCTCTTCTGAGAAAACAAAATTACCAAAAGACAAACCCTTTCCATTAGTATATTCACTAATCACTATCTTCATCTGTGAACTTCAACGGTAACTTCCTTAAAGTTTTACTAATAAGTTGCTCTTCAGATTATTAATTATATTTTTCATTTTAATATGAAATATGTTTTATCTTATTTGTAAATTGGGCTTACGTTTTAAAATAGTGAGCATCTTCTTATCTTTGACTTCTCATATTCTGATATTCTTCATTTTCTTTATTTAAAACTTTAATTGACATATTTTTTTGGTAACATAGTAAAAACAGAGCAAGGATTAAAAAGGCAGAGTTAAAAAAGAAAAAAAACAGTGGCAGTAAATTTATGAACATTCTCTCTTGTCTCTCTCTCCTCAAGAAGTTGAATTATCCGGTGAAGCTGCCGATACTCTGGGAGAAGTCACCGGAAACAGCGGCAAAAGCTGCGGCTCCGTCTCTCTCGGAGTCGAAATGGGCGACCTATGCAAGTAATAACCTTTCTCGGAGATCGCTCTCTCTTCCTCCGACAATGGCGACATCCTGTCGAAAGGGTCACCGTCGTTTCCGTCACCACCGTGCTTTAACGGCGTCACGGGACTGTTCAGTGCGAGCTTCGGGAAGTCAAGACAGCTAGGCGACAGAATCTCCTGGTTTCTCGGCGAGAATCTCGGACTCCCGGCGCCGTTTCCTCCGCCGATCATGAGTGTGTTGATCATGAGGCTGTTCTTGAGGCTGTTGTTGTTCGATCTCCTCTCGTAGAGTTTGTTTCCCGAGCAGTGTTTCTTCGGCTGTGTCGTTTTGATCGGTGGAATCACGAAAGTGCTCTTGCCGGAAGGAGATGGGGGAGGACGCGGCGAGTCTGGGGATCTCGGGGAGGAGCTTCCGGTGAGCATCTGGACGACTTGTTTGAAAGTGGAACTGTCTGCTTGAACGAAAGTTGTTGGGTAATGATCAGATCTGGTGATGATGTGGTGATGTAAGGATCCATTGCTAATGGAAGAGGAAGTAGTGGAAGATGGGTTTCTTGAATCTCCTTGTTTTGTTGAAGTCTCCATTTATGTTTTCTTTAGAACTCCACCACCAAAGTCTTATGTGTGAGTTTGAGTGAAAGGGAAAATGATGATGAAATAAAAATGGATGGTCTCCTCTTGAGGTTTTGGGATTATAAAAGAAGTTGGATTGGTTGTTTTTATTAAATTTGGAATCTTTCTTTATGAAAAAAATAAAACTATTGCAATAAGAAATACAAACAAATAAAAGTTGACATGAGGATTTGTGCCCAGGGAATCAAAAGATGTTTTATTAGGCAGTTTTTTTTAATTCTTACTTTGAATTTGTCTGCCATAGACCATAGTGCATAAAGGAAAAAAAACTTGTAGATTAAATGAAAGAAAAGAACTTTGTCTTTACTAGGCCCTAATATTATAATTTACACATTATTAAGAGAGTGCTCGCATAACTTTGAATAGATTATTAGAAATTCAAACTTTATGGAACAACAAATTATGTTTGATATATGTTACAAAAGTTTCAAGAAGAAAAAAGAGTGAAAAAAGTTGACAACATAAATGCCTTTTCCTTTTGCAAAAAAAAAAAAAGAAAGAAAGATATTCATTCAAAATGTTCCTCTCTGCTGACGTAATTATCAGAGTGATATATTTATGTGCATGCCATGATACATATATGAATATATAGGATTATCGTATCTAGGAAATGTTTCACATACCAATCAAAGTAGTACACATACACCTATATTGTGTTTGCACATAATGTATGCGTGTGAGTTTGACATCGACGTATCAAATTTTTATTTGTGATTACAAATGAAAGAAACTTCGAGTTCTTTCTCTCAGTGGACTATTTATATGTGTGCGATATTGCATACTTTTTTCAACTAAAAATTCTGGCAGATATATAAGACCACGATACAATCACAAGAAAAGATAGAGACATATTATAGCATATGCGATAATAAAATAAATAATTAACTAGTCGACGTTGGAATAGCGTATACATANGTCAAAATCATTGTTATACACCTAATTTCTATTCCAAATATGGCTAGTAGGCAAATAAGCCCCAT